>SRHC01003546.1:104647-141308 GCA_004794325.1 Pomacea maculata | reverse complement strand
GCTTTACTAAAAACAAGATATAGCGTGTCTGATTATTTCTTGTGCAAATTTAGGTGTGGTTTTTGTGATACAACTTTGGCATTTCAGATTTATGAGTTAAGAGGCGATAGGGAACAAGGCTGGAGAGGGAGAGAGAGACATTAAGGATGCCTGGACTGGAAGACCGAATTAAATGACTAAAAAAGAGTTGAAAGTCTTTATCTCTCTACTGGAGGCCAGGCTGGCTGCAGACAGTCTAAAGGCATAGTAAAGGCAGCTACACACTACATTAAAGTTGTGTTTATTATCAGATTTACAGATGACATTTATTGTAACAGACCTATCATCTCCTTCTCTCTTTTTCGTTCTCTCTCCGACACTTTCAACTTTTTTTTGCTAGAAAACATTAAAGAATCCTCAGACATAATATTCCTATTTCACGAACTGATATATTAAAGTCAAGTTTGACATGCTCCGAATGTTTCATGTGGAATACTTTCCTCCAAAGATCCAACAAGCTAGATAGACACTATAGGAGACATGCCGACTGCTTCGGTTTCTTTCATCCAGGCAGTAAAGATGGACTTCTTCAAAACAGAATTGGCCAAATATCTTTATCACAACCTCTAAGGTCTCGTCCCGTTCCACCAGGAGGCTTCAGTAAATTTTGTGACATCTGGGCTTTGGCAGAAATATTCTGGAATAAATATGAATGAATTACCAATTACCATGACTACCTTGTACATGTCCATTTTCTTAGTGTTTTATACATGATATAGTAGTAGTATTTTCTTGTTTAACAAATTGCAGTAGGTTAAATATATATATAGGTTGATGTTCCTATCACTATCGTAAATAAAGACTTCTCGTTGTCCTTATCATTGTGTCCATCTGTCTTTCTTCGTGCGCGCGTGTGTGCATGGTAATGCTTGTACGTTTGTGTGTTTGTGAGCGTGCACGAACTCAATCCACATCCATTCATAATCAGTCAAACGCACATGCATGACAAATAAATTTCGATTAACATGCAATACATTTTTCTTGCAGCTTGTCTTCGTAAAACTAAAAACTCACCAGGCGAGGGATTGAAAAGAATTGTGTGTCGAAGTGAAAATGCGCGGCTTCTCCGCTTGGACAGTTTTCAGGCGGACGCTTAATAAGCCACACAGCACTTCATGGCTGCATGTTTCTGCAGCCAAACCCATCTTTTAATTAAGGTTTAAAGAAAGAAATCCATATTTTTTTTTACGTCGTTGAAATCCGTTTAACATTATGTCTTTAAAATATCTTCAGGTCCACGAACACAAAAGTCCTCCACAATCTTTCTCTCCACAACCTGTCCTGTTCGCTGTCTGCCCCGCACATCTCTGAGTCTGATATTTTGATATTTTCCTATTTCTACATGGTTCATCGTCAGTCCAAAGTACCACTCCCAAGCTTAAAAGCCACCCCACCCCTTTTTTTTAAACCCAAGAAGCCTAATTTCTTGCACATCCCTACTATTTCAACTTGTTTTCTGCTCTCTTTTTTTCGCACGGCAAGCTCTGAAATTCCAATTATTTCCTGCAAAGGTTCGTCCTCGGCGAAGCAGCCGGCATTGATCAAGACAGCCCTGCGAAGAAATTATTAAGCCTGACAATAAAATAATGGGCCCCGTTCCCGCACGATTAAGACCAGAGCGAAGAAAATGATGGTATGCTTTCTATCAAAATCGCGTTTTCCGCTAAAGGAAGCGCAGGCCCGACAGGCGAAAAAGAAGACCAGATCCTCCCCGTCGCCGGCCGTGCAAGGTGATTTGGGCCAATAATGACATCGAGGCATGCTTGGGCAACTCGGATGTACACTACGGGTGTTTGACGTCGTTAGCTGCTGTATTGGGTCATCGCGGGGTCACTGACAAAAGTCGGCTGCACGCGCTAACGAGCGATGCTGCCGCGGACTGTCCACCCTCGGCACGCCTCAGGGGACGATGCAGTCAACGACAGCTGATGTTCCTTTTTGTTCTTTTTTATTTTTCTCTTGTCTGATCCACCTTTCCAAACATACATACTGGGCATGAGCGGACTGGAACAGATACGGATGCAAAGATGGATGACAAATATGTCTGATCTAGAAATGGTTTATATTCTGTGACACATCAGATAGTTTGTATTTCCTTATTTATTAATTTCTAGAAGACGTTCTGCTAAATGGCAAAGGTCTCGTGATAATGTTCAGTAAGACTTCAGAATTAAATAAAAAAAAAATTCAGGTTCCAGATTGGCTTGTCGCAATGCAAACGTTTTGAATTGTCTGTATAAATCGTTTCCGTAGGGTCAGAGGAAAAAATATTTTGTTATAATGTTACTTATTTGCGCATATTATTTTCTGTAGTCCATCCAGTGCATGTTTGGAAAGAGGAATTCAGGTGACACCCGGATGTGGCAGCCATGTTGAAGTGTACAGCTCGCGATGGCGTCGCGTTGTTGTCATCCTCCCGATTTGATGCCGCGCTTCCAGTTGGGTTAGTTTGAAGAATATTTCTCCACCCCTTCTAACCACACCGTGTAACCATGTTGTACAGCGATGACGTCATAATGGAGCTTGTCAGCGGGGTGCCAGCCGTGGCGAAGTGTGGAGTCCAGAACGCAATAAGACGTCACGCTTAGGTGGGCGCGTCTTCGCGGGTGATTAACCGCCGTCGCAGCTGTGCACTTGCGTGTGAAGTTTACGTTTGACATTTGACATTAACCTGATCCGAAATGTCGATAGTTGCATTGCGCCATCCGTGCCTGCCTCCAGACCTGCCTTTCCTCGCAAAACTCCATCCCTTGCCCGTAATGTGCAACACGAGGACAGTGTTTAGCGATTTTAATTCTTCGAGATATGCCTGCTGATTGGCCTCGATGTCGCCTTTTCACGCCATATTGTCATCTGTTAGCCACGAAGGAAACCATCCACGTTACAGTCAGCAAACCTCATGTGGAGCTTGGAAAAAAAATTATGGGGATCACGTGGAATATTAGCTGTTCTTTAGCTGAAAGGAATATGTCATTTAAAAAAAAATTAACAACGAAGCATTTCAACACGTGAAGCTATTCTCTACCAAAACATGAAAACTGTAACGATGAAACTATTTTTCTCTGAATATTTTCTCTTCCATTCTGGTCAGCCACAAATGTTAGCAAGTTTATACGAACCTTTCCACAATTAAAATCTTTGCATACTTGAAATTAATATTTAAAACTTAAACTAAAATACTATAACGAATGTGGTCAATGAAAACGACTCAGTGCTCGTTGTGTTCCAGAGCTTGACAGCAAGTCCCGTTCCATCAAGATAAGTATTCATCTCTTCTCTTCAGCAGATGAATTTTTTTTTCTTTTTATTAAAACGTTTTCAGGAAAACTTTCCAAGAATGATTTATTTTTCTTTTTCGTTTCACACAGTTAAAATAACAAAGAACCTTCCTGTATTTAAAATGTCGTGAAATAAGGTGTAATATGAGCGATGTGATTAAAGTTTGACACTTTTTTTTAATCATTAAATCTTCTCAAGAAAACAAGAATGAAACTGTAGTCGCAACGGAGGAAGGAGGTAAGGAAAGTTTGGGAAAGGGGGAGAAGGGAGAGGGTATGAAAGCAGAGTTCTCAGACAGAAACCACGACCGCCAGACATGTAAGCAGGTGCGAAATCCAAAGAGAAAATATACACAGCGGGGAGAGAGATGTGAACCCGCGACAAACGATCGTGACCTGGATGTGATGAGCAGCTTTAAGACCCGCCCACCCACTGTCACCACGCGCGCAAACGCAAAATCCACTCGTGAGGAATGGACTCCTACTTTGTTCAGAATCTTATCAGACAACACAAGCATCCGACTGAAGGTCAGTAAGTAGTAAGACAGACAGAAACCATCTGACAAAGAAAGTTTGCCCAAGACTAAGCTTGCTCCCTTAGATGTTTATGCAGAACAAGTATCATAAAAGAGAGTAGAACTTTGAGAACGAACTTGTTGGATAAAAATGTGTCTGTGGTCTCTATGGCAACGCATGGCATCCACAAACATTATAGTGATGTAACCACTCTTGTCATGGCGCCTCTATTACTTATCTACTCCAGGTGCATCTTGTTTATTAAAGTAGTACATGTAGAAGGAATTCACGGTGAAACACCAGAATTGAGGCTCTAACCTTTTCCCATTTTCTCCTGTAACCGAAACCAGCAAAACACGATCGTGCTGGGGAGGAAAAGATCATTTTCTCCTCATACAGTTAAAAGAACAAGGCCCCCTAATACTGCCAAAATGTCGCGAAATGAAGTGCCATGTGAGCGGTGCTCAGTGTGCTGAGATTTTAAGTCCACACACAATCCTCTCCTGTCAGCTCTTCAAGCGATGCCACTTTATCATCCTGCTGGCTTTTTTAGTCTTCAGGATTTGTTTTCAGGACAGAAATGTAATCGTGCAGCATTGCCATTTCTGAGTCTCCAACTCCATTTCGGATATACACCCCGCTGAGATTCTCCGAGTGATTTTGTGTGCAGCATTGACAAGCATCAAGATGAATTAGAGTAAATATTTTTCTGCGGCTGCGATAATTACTACAGAATTATATAAATATACTTTTTTAAATTGCATACTTATGTCGTTACTTCCGAATAATTAACTTTATTGAGAAATTCTCAAATTAATCAAGTTATACATCAAGATAAAAATAAATGGTAAACTTCCTGAAAATGTCATAGGTATATTTCAACTCAATGTTTAGTTATCTTTTTTTTTACTGATATCTCTGTCTCTGCCGGGTGTATAACAACACCACAACAGCCATACAATCCTATTCATGACACCCCTAGCTTAAAATGTTTTCTTACTTTACAATGTAGACAAAAATCTCACATTCTGCATGAAAAATGGATTTCTACAGAGATTCCCTCCTCCTCCTCCTCCTCCTCCTCCTACTACTACTACTACTACTACTGCTACTACTTCTCCTCTTTCTACTCCTCCTCCTCATCATCATCATCAACTGTATCAGCATCTGCATCTGCAGCAGCATCTTCAATCATCATCATTAGAAAAAAAAGAAGAAAGAGAAACATTGGAATCTTCATCTAATATTGCAAGGAACCTGTGAAGTTTCGCTGTAAGTTATCAGTTTAACCACAAGCTGTGACTCTAATGGACATCTTATTCCGGATTCTCGAACTAAAACCGTCAGGATGAAGGTTCCCTTCCATCACATCTGCCGCTTCGTCACTGACACATGCAAAGCGCACAGCTCCATCTTAATGGAATCCCTCCTGCATGGCACGATGGACGAGAAGTTTTTATGCTCCAGATACCAGAAAAATCTTTATATTTTAAATCGCGCAGCACTTTCCATTAAAGCCCAATCGACCGAAATTAGCCTGTGAGTGAAGAAAAGAGTTTTTAATAAACTCTTCAGTCGACACTCGCGTGCGACTATTTAATCAAAGTAAAAAATGTATGACGCTAATAAAGTTTCCGAAATAATTTTAAATGATTGAATGAATAATTAAATGTTTAAGAAAGGAAGTAAAACAGCGAATGTAAGCATGTTTTTGCAGAGCTTCGCGTGTTTGGTGTGCAAACAAAACACAGACTTGTTTACAAAGTTGTCTTATTTACATCCTTGTGACTGGTGAGGGGAAGTCAGTAGAAAAGCAGGACTTTGGTAGAATAATGTTTGTCTTAGTCCGAGCTCAGTCAAGCTCCAGTCTTTTCAACAATAAAAATTCATTTTAAACCAAAGGGATTCGTTTCTGATTGAGTTTTTCTTAAAGAATATTTGTTTTCGTAAAATAGAAAAGTGTGCACGAATTTAGAACTTTTACTAGTTTTGATGCCAACAATCATGCTAGCAGACAGGAAGTAGCTGTGTGCTGTCGTACATGCGCAGTAGCTGCGGGAAGACATGCTGTAAGCAACATTAAAATGGACATGGGAAAAAAACCTACTGGTGTCGGGACAGGACGTGCAGACAGTCAATACCACTTATTATCAGTCATCAAAAGGAACACGAAAAAAAAGACACACGAACGACCTGTAATTGATTTAGAAAATGATGGATGAGAGAGAAGAACATGAGACGTCACTAGTTACCTTGGTGATAACAACGTGGAAGATGGACATGCGAGTTCGCCATCGGTTTGTTCTAAACAGGTCTGGATATTTGAGAACATACATTTGGATCGTCTCTCTCGTTTATCTGATTAAAGTACAAAGAGCTCTCACAAGCCGGTGGCAGTCTGTAGGTTTGTCCCAAACCGGTGGACAGAATGTCTGTGAGAAATAATCACAAGTCAACCACGTGGACGTACCGAGTCCCCGAACTCTGATCAGCAAAGGCTGGACCTGGCTGCACAAATTATTTTACTTTCCTTCTGTAAATAAAAGTGTCAATTAAGTGTAAAGGATGGACAAAGAGAGAATGATCATGAATGAATGTTCAACATATTGCAATATTATACAGGTGAAAACGATTTTGTTTTCGACTAGAAGTGGAGTGGACGAGGAGCAAGGACTTGGGGATGGACGAATCTCTTCTGTACGCCATGACACGCGGACATTGTCCCTGCTTCTCCACTAGAGGGCGCTAGCGTCAAGATTCTGACGTTCCTCTTTCTCGGATGTCGGCAATGGCCGGCACAGCAAAGTGTATTTTGGTGATTCGAGAAAATAGCCGAAGCAAGAGCGTGCGTTATTACTTCCGCAAATGATCGAAGCGTCCACGCCAAAACCCTTTTAGTGAAGAACATTTTTAGAACATTCCATTGCTCTCTCTCTCTTTCCCCTCTGCTCTTTCTCCATCTTCCCCCGCCCTCGCTTCTGACTATTCTCTCATCTAATATTATCTGTGCTTTTTGTCTAATCTCATTCCTGAAATTGTTGGGTACAAATCATTTACAAAGCGCATGCTAAAAGGTAGGTAAAATGGACAGACGGCGGAAAAACAATTAGATGGATGGAGAAACAAGCAGCCCGGAAGGAATGCGTAATTTAAACCAAAAATTTTTCCGTTTCAGCAAAAATTTATATTACAATCATTTTACGTGCTTGAATGTGTCCTAAAGTGTCGTCAAATACGTCCTTATTACGTCCTAATGTCCTAATAAGAATACATGGTACAGATTTACATATACACACATATATTCCACTTAGACCACTAAATGTCTTAGTTTTCTAGAACATTATTGAAATCATCTTTAAATGTAAGAGAATGTTCCGTTTTGATATTATAAAATTGTGCATTAGAACACTTTTTTTAAAACAGACATGCAGCTTGACTCACAAAGTGCTGGAAGAACGGACAGTCCATCGGACAGACATTCCAACATTTTTTTCTGTGAAAGCTTAAGCCCTGGGGTCGAGCTTGAAGCTGGTTGTCAGATTGTGGTCGAGGGGCGATTAAGGCCTTTACTTGTGACGGGTAAACGAAAGTGCCTTACAGAGGGCTGGTAATGTGGCGCAACACTACTCACCCCTTGCCTCCACTTCACTTGCTTTGTTCTTCTTCCTCTGGTTTCTCTCCCAGAGATCGAAGTATCGACCCCACGTTTCCGGTGATCGGCGACACAGCTGAGACTGTGTGAGCGCAACAGGTGTCTGGCACCAGACACTGATGTCCACTCACTCTTTCGGTTTCGCTCTACACCATTCGGTCAACATTTTCAGTTGTGTGGCAACTGTTTTATGGGAACGGATATTTTTAAAAAATCCTCAGGGATGTCATTTTTGTGCCAACACTGTTTTACTTTTTGTCATTCTGCATGCTACTATCGGATGTTCTTAGTCACATTCTGTGAAGACTGTCAACAGCTAAAGAGCTTTTTTCAAAACTGAAATGCTTTTTTGTCTGTGTGTCATTTTACACTTTTTTTTCTTTTTCTGTCTTGCGCACTATCATCCATTTCCAATGCGCCTCCCCATTTGTCTCCCCTTAAACAATATTCAGGAACTTCATCTGATTTTTTCCATTCTAGATTTCTTCACATGTATTTATGAGTTATACAGAATTAAAAAAGGAAAATATACGTGTGTCATTGTGCAACATTCATAGTAAATGTAACAGGATGTAGTTTGAAGGGACGGAAGGCTCCTGGGGTCGATAACACCTCAGCGGAGTTGCTCAAGTGTGCCTGGATGGAGAGAGTGAAGGCACTTACCACAAGTAGACACAAGCTCTGGGAAAACAAAAGGTGGCCCAAAGAATGGACGCAGTCGCATAAAAAGGATGTCAAGCAATGTCAGAACCACCAAACAATAAGCCAGATCTGTCACCCAAGTAAGGCTATGGATCACTAATTTCACCACTGACTTCAGGAAGGCTTTTGATAGACCCTGGCACGAGGGTTTGTGTCACGTGATCAAGAAATTCAACAAAGAGAAAGGTCTCGTTCGCACCATCGAAGCACTGTACAAAGATTCCAGAGCTCGCTACAAACAACACGAGGAAGAACACTTCTTTACAACTGTGAGCATTCGCCAAGGTTGACTTTGTCTCCGGTCCTAACATTTATCTGGAGAGAATCATCGAAAAATACTCCAAGACCATCACAATTCCGTGTCCATCCGTGGGACGCCACTGTTTAACCTAGACTTTGTAGACAACATCGATCTGATTGTAGGCAGCAAGTGAGATTTACAGAATCTCACAAAGAAACTCGCGAGGAGGGTAAGTAAATACAGGATGGAGATTAGAGCAATGTCAGGATGAAAACCATCGAGCTTTGCAAGGACGAGATCCTCGTGAACGGCCTACAGCTCCAAGAGTTGTCTTGCTTCAAGCACCTGCTTTTTAATTGTGTAAGACACGAAAAGTCTACGAATCTGTCAAGTTGGGAATAATGTAAATTATCTTTTACTATCATCTGAAGATTATGCGCTATCGTAGGCAATAACATGTTTTCTTGTTTTTAGAGTTAAGACTTTAAAACAAATCAGGTTCTTTGTTTTTAACCCATGTTTAAAATTTGTACAAGCTGCGAAAATGTCGCTTTTTTCATACCAAACAGCTTCCAAAGAACAAAGAATCAAAAAGTATCACACGAATAAAACTTTTAAAACTTATTTTCTTAAAGCAATGGAACCCTCGATAACTCGTTTGCCAATCGAAAAAAACTTTCTGGGAAAAGGAAATCACGACTGAGTCCCACAAATAATGTTGAGGATGCAAAGCATTCTGCACAAACGCAATCTCTGTCACTTCCAATAGTAAGATGCAGAAGATGCGGGGCAATGCACCTCCGTGGAACCCTTGTTCCTCCCCGCATAAGAGAAAATTAGTCTTGTCATCCTGGCTTTCTGCTATCTCTCATTTCTCAGGCTGTTGACAGCTACAGTTCGCTCTATTGTAAGGAACAACACATTTGAGATAGACCATATGTTATTTAAATTACTTTGGCTAAATTGATTCCTGAGTCGGTTTACCTTCTCCTGTTCCTTTATCACACACGTATATCTGACAAACAAACAGAAACTGAAATGGTCTTACCCTCATGTTCTTTTCTATTTGTTGTACAATATGTAACCTGTTCCATACTTGTTTGATGACTGCAGCTGAATATTTTGAGGGACTTTATCACCCATAAAGAGATTATTTTTGCAAAACCTTCGAGAAGTATTTAGTATTTAAAGACTAGTTTCCCAAAGTTTTTTTGAGCTTGACATATAGGTTTCAGGATTAAAATAACAATATCTATATGTCATTATAAAACCATTTTTTGTGGAATAATAATTTGCTTTGATTATTTTTCTTGTTTCCAGCTGAGGTTTAACCCCCAAGGAGCAGTCCTTCTGTGCTGCGAGAAATGTTTGAATGTCTATTTGGAAAATTGTCTTGAATAGCTTTGTAGCAGCAAGTGGCGCTCGAAAAAACATCCAAAGCAATGAAATATACTTCAAGTCTTTCGCCAGTGTATGTATGGCAATTTAAAACTATTCATAGCAGCACAGAAATGTCATTCATATTTTATGAGAAAACCTAACGACCGAGTTGTCAACTGATGGACTAATTGCCATTTCTTTAAAAGCCAGGTCTGGTGAAAATATTTAAAACCGAAAAAGGTCGAGTTTACGTCTGCAGACTAAACTGAGTTTTTGTCCCCAAGAGGCTTGGAAGGAAAATTGGAAAAACATAGTTTGTGATTGCTGTTCAACAAGCAATAAAGTCCAGCTGCATTCTAGTGTAATTACTCACTAGAGAAATCATTTAATTGTTCCTTGATTTCCACACCCTTTGCCCCAACAGACTACAGAATAAAGCTTGACTGACAGTTCTGTGAAACTATTCCAGTGCAACATCGATCTGACTACAGTATGTGTTGATGGGAGGGGTGGGGTTAAGGGTGAGAAGGTGACAGACCGTGGTAGGTCCTGGAAAACCGATGTTTAGTCTATGACAGTACACTACTGCAAAACTAAATTTGTCATTAAAAAAAAAGAGACAAAAACAATGTCAACGGTTTCGACGACGATGACGATGATGATGATGCATTGTGAGAAATAAAATCAGCCCAAGACTCGGGTTTTCAAAATAAATAATTAAATAAAAGCTCGTGCGCTTGTCTTAATTTGTCCACTGCATCACCCAGAGGTCGGCTTGTCTCACACGCGCTGGGGAGTCAAACATTTCGGAATCAAACCGTTAATTTATGGGTATCAAAGGCGGGCTGGGTGCTTTTTGAAAATTTTCTTGGCGCTGGCTTCAGAGGCAAACATGTCATCAGCTTCCCAAGAACTCATAAACAGGGGAAAGCGCGCGAAGAAACGCGCACGCGGAGGAAGGGAATGGTGTGTGGGAGGGACACGCAAGGGGCCAGCCGCACATCCCCCAGGGAGTGGGCGCGTTTTCCGTGCAAGAGGTCATGTTTACTGCTCAGAGGTGGCTTGTTTATTGCTGAGAAATGCGAGCAGCACGGCGTCAGCGAGCTGTTGAACAGAAACGAAACGACGGGATGGCGAGGGTCAGCTGCGCATGCGTCAGGTCCTGTAGCGAAATGAGCCTTAAGTTTGAAAACGTGTTTGTGTGTTAGAGAGAGAAAGTTTATTTTTGCAGAACAAGGAAAACTAGTGTAAACATGATGCTGATGTGGATGTCGATGAAGTACAATCTTAATAAAACATCAATGACCAGTCTAATTTGTTCCCTCTACCTTCCCTCTATCTTCCTCTCTCTATTTGTCTTCGCTCTCTTTTTTTATCTCTCATCTTTCCTTTTATGATATTTCCCAAACCGTCTCGCGACGTCTGCAAAAGGAAAACAACTCAATATGCTTCAGTGGTTCGACTGAACAAACCATTAATTGAACTGTTTCAAAGACAGACTTTCGACAAGATGATTGCACGTGCTAATGGAAACTGCACGCCTCCGCCCACCCAACCCCCCTGACCTGCCCCTCCCAACCCTTCGGTTCCCCCAGCACCTCCTCCTCCCCTTTTATTCTTTCATTTCCTTCTGTTCTCATTTCCTCTCCGCCTCGCTTGAAGAAACACGGCGTTGCTGGTGCAGGAGAAGCTGTTAGAAGACGGAGCCGAGCTGGTCGCTGACGCAAAGTCCATGTGAAGTACATTTTGGATGGGGGCCTGCCTGGATGCCTAATGTGGCAGAAATAAGAAACGAAAGGCTGGACGAGTTATAGAGAAAAGATTTGTGCTGGGCTGTAGAGATGCTTTCCTGCAACAGCGCACTGCTGGCTGATTACTGCTCGAAAGAGAAGAATAGGGAAAGATGACGAGAAAGGGAAAGAGGAAACAACAGAGAGAAGGATGAAAAAAATGAATGGAGGAGATGTACACGTGTAGTCTGACAGACATGCGGTCAGAAAATGTCTTCAGGAAAAGTACCACCGACAGAGAGGATGTCTCTACACTGCACTTTGACGAGTGAGAGCATGCCGGGAGAGAATGCCCATGACAACCGCGTCATTGTCACGTGACGCGGAAGAGACCTCTTTTTCCGAAGCTCTGAAAAGGATGCAGAAACTTCCCAAAGTGACTGGTGTTAGGAAATTCGGCTGAGAGGAAGAGGAGAAACTGATTTGAGAAATGCGTACGTCATTTCCGCTTAACGTAGCGCGTGCGGTGCGAGACTCTCAACAGGGATTTCCAGTGAACGAGATTAGGACGAGAAGTCGTGCTGGTCGGTGATGTTGCTGATACAGTCATGTTTTCGATCTGTTTGAAGCGCCGCCTATGCTTTGCACGCTGTTGTTTTTTTGGTTTTTTTTGTTGTTTGTTTGTTTGTTTGTTTGTTTGTTTGTTTTGTTTTGTTTTTTTGGTACGTGTTCTATCCAAGCAGTAAGAAGACAGTTGAGGTAAACTCCAGGTAAGGTGATAATGAAATCTGTAAGCGTGAGGTCAACATCATCAGCTGTTGCTAAAGAAAAATAAAACCTTGATTTACGAACACCTCTGCCTCTCTCATTTCACACCTCTCTCCTTTACACGTTGAGTCTTAATGAATTCCTTCTGCGATAAGATACTCCCCCAAGCTATTTGAGAATTATTCTTTATATGTTAGACACCTGTAATAAAAGTCATATTTGATATCTTTAGACACCTGGAATTCAGTATCAAGATTTTTGAATTCAGTACAGTAGTGAACGAAAGTGGTTCGTCGTGTCTAAGATTGAATCAAATCATCTCATTCTGCTGCCTTTACCTTTCCCAGTTACCATTTCGGTTGCTGGGTGGGCAAGGGGGAATTATCCAGCCTCAGACCAGGGATGGAGAGAAGGTCCGAACAAACCACGACCTTCTCCACAGTTTAGTTCCTAAAGCCCCGAGAAGGTAGGAGGAACCAGGTAAGGGAAAATAATAACAAAGTCGTGAAGTTTAAAAATTAATTCATCTGACAGGCCGCTGCCATCGCCAACCCCTCACATCTCGTCCATCTGCCCCTTCAACCTCAGTACTGTTACTCATCTTGCCAGCGTGCTCAAACGACTGAGCGCACGCGCGCTGTCAGAAAAAAATGAAGGAAATTAGTCTTTCAGCATCTCTGCGGTTTGCCGCCGACTGAACTTAATTCCTTTCCAACACCAGCTCGTCAGCTAAACGCTAATAAGTCACACCCCGCTGCCTTCTTTCTCTCCCCCTCCTCACACCACCTTTCTTCTGTTCATGCTCCACTTTATTCATCCTCCCATGCCCCACCGACACTACCTCCCACCCACACTTCGTCAGCGGAAGTTGTTTTTTTGTTATCCTGACGTCGCTGGTTGGGTCACCTTGTTGAAGACAGCGCCGTTCTCCAGACATGCGCACTGCAGACAGCGACATCAGCGCCACCAGCAACCACGGCGGCGATGTGCGGGTAGAAGGTATGACGACTCGTGACTGACTCATCGACCCGCAACATACCCCCCTTCCCTTTCCCATTGATCATCCATAGTTTTTAATTCTTTCTTTCTCTCCATGCACTGGCGCATTTCCTTGAGCGAAAAACATCCTCTGGAATCTCAATCGACCGTGCAACAGGCCTCCTTCCTTCACAGTAGATGTACACTTTTCTCGTAAACTCTTACAGTCATTGGCTGCACTTTTATTAAAGAAATGACATTTCTTCGAAAAGGAGAGAAAAAACAACAACCAAGCTTCTACAACAACAAAGCTCAACGTATTCTGTCGATCCAGAGAAAGGACGTTGAAGAATGTGGACAAAGCATTCGCCCCTCGCCGTTAATGCAAAACGAGACTTGCTGACGCTCAGGCAAAATTAGCGATGGTGGGTAGAAGGGTTTAATCAGATCTGGACACAGCCCTGTGATTGTTAATACAGTGTTGTCAGGGGAAGGGAAGAATAAAGGTGATATACAGGCTCGGTCCATTGCCAGACACGCAACCAGCACGCTAAAACCAATCAAACAAGCACCTGTCAATTAATCAGCCCTGGAGGTTAGGACACACATTTAATGAGAAAATATTGTGCAGCCTCTAATATGATACTTTTCTCTCTATTTCCTCCCTCTTTCTCTGGTCCTTTCTCTTTCTGTCACTCTGCTATGAACATATGCACACACACACACACATGCATGCTCTAGAATGGAAGACAGGCAAGTCCCGAACGTTTCGCCCGCCACAAATAACTTCAGAAACAGAAAATCAAGACGAATGTCGTCAAAGTCTTGTCTTAGTTCCCTTTATGATTAATTGTTTTGTCTTTTCTTTAATCTGCCAGAGAAAACAGACCCACTGATTTTTTTTTGTTCATAACAGAAGACGGGGCGTCTTCCCATCACATGATTGTTACTCATGGGCATTGCGACCATTTATAAGTCTGGCTTATGATGACATTGTCTTAACACTGGCACAAGAGACAACATCTATTTTTGTCTTACAGTTTATTTATCCTCCACTAGTGTATTTCTAGAAAAAAATATACATGACTCTATTCTTCTAAATTCGTAAACAAGTATTTTGCTGACAGTCGTCCCTGAAGGGGCCTGCTGTAAGCCTTAGAAAAAAAACATGTTAAGAATAATGGGTTTCTTCAGTGTTTTCAGGTTTGGTTTCTCCGAGATGATATTTTAGGACACTGCCCCTCCACTCCAAGCATTAGAAAATCAGTACACATGAACACATACCCACCCTCTCTCTCTCCTCTCCTCCCTCTCTCACCAGCAATCAGACAGTAAAAGCACCAGGACGGTATCGACCACACAGTATACAGCCACGCCCATTCCAAAAGAATTATTTTCTGCTGTGCAACATTTTTTTTTTTAGAAAACCCTTCAAAATATCCATACTACGTTTTAAGGTGTTACATCCGTTTCCCAGGATACCCGGCACATCCAACTCACTCTTTTCCTTTCTTTCTCTTTAACTAGCTCTTTACACCTTCGTCCGTTCAGGTAGAATACCATTGACAAAGCTTGAAGTACCTTCAAGTTCTGTATGTTGCCAGCGCCAACAGTTTATGCGACAATAAAGAAGAAGAAGAAGGTGTGGAGACGACAACGTCAGTGATGACGCATGTCGTATCTACCCGTTACTGTCGTTGATGAGGTGGTAGAGGAGCTGCCTACTTGCGAGAGGATTGTCGCAGCCTCGGCGCGTGCAGCTAATCGCACGAGCTTGATGTGCCGCACGAAGCATCAGCAAATTGTATTCTGCTTCCAGGATTCGATCCCCTGCCTTGCCGCGCACGGGATCAATAGCGTTAATACCGAGGAGAAACGGTGTGTGTGTGCAGTACCAACATTACCCTCACTTTACCCGCTGGTGATAATTTACCCTGTGGTGACATGTCTTCCCGTGGTATAAGCAGAGGCAATCACTAGAATGAGGCTGGTAGTCTTGTCTTTCTCTCTCCTTACACAGCTCTCCTTTTTCTCCAATTGTCTTTTCGTGATGAGAAGAAACATCTCTACAGATGTTGTAGTTTCTACTGAAGTCATCCTAATCAGATTTTTGACGATTTTTGTTATCTGCTGCTATAATGGACTATTCTCAAAAGCATTTAAGGCATCGAGTAAAATTTCAGACACCATACACATACACTCCTGCCTCTACACATCATTAACCACTTACCATGCCCTACCTTTTTTACTCCAAGCAGTCCTATTCCTGTCTTTCCTACTCATAACTCTATGGTAACCTATCTTTACTTATAAATCAGTTTACCTGCCCTGTTCTATCCCAGCTTTATCCCTCTTATTCTTTCCCCACCTGTCCTTTCTCACGACTCGTGTCTACACTGTGTCTATGCTGTGTGCAGGGAAGACGGAAGAACGGGTTTGTGGCTCACTTCCACTGGAGGCGAAAGTTGCTGTGGATGGAGTGAATACAGAGCATCACACAGCTGCAAGCTGCCGTCTGCCCCCTGAAGGCTGCAGTGCCAGGCGCGTGATGCGCCAGAAGCGACAAGCATGCAGCAGTTGCGGCAGATGCGGTGACGGAGGAGCGAGTCAGTTGAAGGAAATTTTTATCGCAGGTGAGGTTTGACGGAACAGCTTGCTGCAAGAATGGTGCCCTTTGACCCCAGGACCTTTATCACAAACACAGATGCAGTAACATAGAACACAGTTCCAGTTAGAACGGCGAAGGACGAGGAAGTAAAGGTGGCGGTGGTGGTGGAGATGGTGGTTTTGTGGTATTGGCGACCAGTAAAGTGGTGTACAATAAACAAGCGTTGCCATGGTTACACCAGCATCCCTTGAGCTGATAATGCCCCACAGCAGTCAAATCATTTCGTCAATATCCTGACTCAGTTTCTGACTAAAGACTGTTACCGCCTTCTTCACCACATCATGTTTTTATTGTACTTCTGACCAGTTCCTTTCCTAACCGCGTACATTCTGCTTGAATAACATTAACTGCAAATGAATAAACGACGTCTAGATACGATTAGACTATTTATACCGAAGGCAATTTGCTGCAGCTCTTTTTAGAATCTCAGTCACTTTTTTGCGACCTAAAAAGACATCCGGGGGGGCAAATAGTGCATTTTGATCGTCTACACTAGTCCGAAAACCAACCAACAAACAAACAAACAAACGAACTAACTAGCAAACCAACCAACCAACCAACCAACCAACAAATAAACAAACAAATAAACAAACAAACAAACAAAACCTCTCCCCACTGTCATGCCGAGAGCCATCTGCTAAATGTCCATGTGCACACAGTGCCGCGACTGAGCCGACCCTACTTACGTGATGCCAAACGCTTAGACACCAGCGTCCCGCGGTGTCCCTGCAGCGCCGTGCAGCGCCGTGCAGCACGCCTAACAATTACAATTTCACGCACAGTTGGACGCACTGACGATGCACTTGCCGCAACGTGCCGCGCGCTCGCCGCGGCGGTCAGACTGGCGCCGCCTGACGCTGCTGCGGGCCGCCATGGAGCACGGTTGAAGAAACCAGATACAACTCTGTTCCTTTCAAAATTAATATTGTTATTTTCGGCGGCAACCATCGAGGTGAACAACACAGCCTGCAACACATGTTGTCCTGCCGTGCTGTGTGTGGTCTTTGTAAGACGCGGTGGAAACCACAGACACGCAAAATAAAATATTTAAGTTAATATTTTATAAAATGATCCCATGATGAATAAAATAAATAAATAATAATTGCAGAAATGTGCTGTCTTCTATTTACACCTATTTCAATCCAGTGCATTCACTCCTAGCCACAATATATGTTTCACTGGGTCTACCTGACTGTAAACCTTTATACCTCCCATCTCTCTTATTCCCGATTGTACAAAATCTCTCGCTGGTGGAAATTCCTTTTGAAAGCTCTGACAACAAGAACAAAAACAACATCTCCGCGAGGAATGATGGCGGAGGCGTGGCGCTATATTTCTGTTATGATCGAACGTGTTCTGGTAATCGGATCTTGCCTCTCTTGCACGTGCAAATTTTAAGGTTTTAGCAATAAATTCTGAAGCAATGGTGTCACGAACATCGAGGGATTTTGGTTCACAAATCATCATCAACGCCACACTGTTGGATTAAAAAAAAATTAATATCAAAAACATGGAATACAATGCGAGAGGTGGGGTGCTCGGTATCCCCCCCGCCCCACAAAAAAATAAATAAATAAAAAATTATTCGCCTTGCAAATTAGCAGACAAGAGGTTAGCTTTTTTCACAAATTTTCCATTTTGCATACACGTTCTCTTCAATAATCCTAAAGCAATGGTTCTTCGATTGATTTCGTTTTATGATAATTTTTCTTTTTTTTTCTTTTTTTTTTTTGCAATACCAGCTGAAGCACTGCAGCTGCCAACATGTTCGATTTTATTCAGTAACCTCAGTGCAGCAGAGTTGCTAGAGGTACAATTTTATTTACTAAAAAAAAAAAAAATCCCTGCATCTCTCCGTCACTTGAGCTTGCCAAAGGAAAAATAAAATCCAGAAGCAACAGTTTCTTATCCAATTTTACAGTGTGTGGACCGGCATACAAAGGCGCAAACGAAGTTACTCAATTTAATCAAGAGCGCCCGGCTAAATTTTTGACACCGGCTAAAATTAGATCAATTCTGGAACTAACGAACCCAAGTGCCTATCTCTTGCGCCTCGCCAGGGCGCCACAGTCACAGCCCGCACCTATAAATGTAACCTCCATCTCCTCATGTTAGAAACTCATTTTCTTTAAGAGTCACCTAACATTAAACTTCCACCCAGTCGACAGTAATAAAAAGAAGAAAAAAAATTGATATCCTTTATTCATTGGCATGTATGTGCTCTTTGTCTCTCAGTTCGAAACCCCATCTGTCTTTTGGATCCACAAAAATAAGAGAAAACAGCAACACCATGTAGAGCTAGTCGTAAGACATGGACATAGGTGGACTGCTGTCTGTCTGCCAAGACCAACGCTTTGCTTCATAGGAAGTTCTCCGCTGTTAGTCTCGGTGAGCCTAGACAAAGAATGTGACTAAACCGGAAGCTTCGTAGTAGCATGCCTCATTTTAGTAGTTAGCTGAAATTTTACTAGACCGGAAGCTTTGTAGTCTCGTGCCTCGTTTTAGTAGTTAATCGGAAATGTGACTAAACCGGAAGCTTTGTAGTCTCATGCCTCGTTTGAGAAGTTAACTGGAAAAAATCGTCTGCCAGCAGTCCAGTAATACAAGTTCGTGGTAAGAGCTGTCGACAACAGGACACAGAGAGGAAGTCTCAGAGGACAGCAGAAAAAGCAGACGAAACCTGGAAACGCAGGCAGCACAGTTACGACTCTCATAATGCGCCCACCAAGAGGCATGCGCAGACCTCGTCAACAGACCGGACTCCCTGGAGTCCCGTCCTCGTGATGGTACCGTCTGCACTCCAGCAGAGTAGACCTAGTAGAACGCTACTAGAACCCCTCGCCAGAGGGCGCTCCCAGTCATTAGCGGCTAACAGTAAAGGCTGCAAATATAGGCGCAATTTACCGACATCGCACTACCGTTTGTCTAAGAACGACAGAAATGACATCACATCAGGCAAGTTCCCATCGTTTGATGTTTCCTGGATGATATTTTTTCTTCTTCTTCCTTTGGGCACGAGTGGTGGTGGTGAGAGCAGAGGGGGGAAATTGCCTGTCAGCCCGGAAGGCTGATGAGAACTGGAGAAGACCAGCTATAATAAAAGTTGTCGTTATTAAACAGGAGAACGCTTTCCCCCTGGTAATGTGCTCAGTGTAAACGAAGGAACAAATAAAGCTATGAAATCAGTCGATTTCCCTATTCTCTCGTTCTTCCCCCCCACTTCCCTCCACCCTCGTTTGCTTTTTTTTTCTTGATGAACCCTTCTCTTTTCTCATCTCCATCCCCCATCCCTTTGCTGAGTTTCTCTTCCATCTATCAGCGGCAATGCCACTGCCAGATCAAACCGTCCTCTCCTGGACCGGGCCCTATGGCCTTCTTGCTCTCGGATATTTATTGATGCATCTCTGTCGAAAAAAAAAATCTACCCGAGTTCAATAAACGCACCACTCGATCAAAGTATCAATCATTAATGTCTTTTGATGCGTTTTGCTACTCTGTTGTTATTTTAGTCTCCCACCGTCAGTGCTTTGCTGTTGCAGTCAAAACTAAACAATTCCAGAAGCGAGTTAGAATGGAGACAAAGAAGTTCTTTTCCTTTCTTTCATTTTTTGTTTTATTTTCTTGTTGTTTATTTATTTTTTATTTTATTTATTTTTTGTGTTTTGTACGTACGTCGTTCTACATGTCACGTTCGACATGGGTAAACAAGGATCAAAGAAAGCGAAACACAAACATAAAAGTGTTAGTAAACTCGATCAATGTCATTGCCGATCGTGCAAAGCCTGGTCGGACATTTTACAGGGTTTTACATATTTCTCCAGCTCCGTGGGGCGAACTTTCCTTCCACGGGTCTCAAGTTAAGTGGCATTACAACCCACTCTGAAAAAATGGACTTTCAAACCAGTCATCTGAAAAAAGAAACATCTCAACCTTGTACTATGGGAAAGCAATCTAAAGCCTGTCATCCAACAAAGGTCGTCTTAACCCACACCTGGAAAGAAAATTGTGCAAACTTTTAGTCCTCTAGCCTCTTTTTCATGGCCTCCATTTAACCGATGACTAGCCATCTCTCTCCTCCCTCTGTGTGTTAGTAAAAAAAAAGAGGAGACGATGAGCAGAGTCATTGCCTGCACCGTCAAATGGTTTGTTGAGGGATGTTTTGTTTTTGTTTTTTATTTGTTTTTATTTTTTTATTTTTGATGTTTTCTTGAGTTCCACTTGCTGCAAGTTTTACATTTATTTTCAACGATTCAATAGTTTTCTCGCGGTCCTGTAATGTGAAGTTTAAATATTTTTTTCGTCATTCATATTTTTACATTTTCCCCCCTCATGCTTAATTTCATTTTCGTGAATTTTAACATCATCTTTGGTTCTCGCCAGCATTTCTTTCTCTTTAATTTGTAGAGAACATTTTTTCCCATCTCTTTCTCGGTGTGATGAGACCTTTGCTGGTGGCTGGGTGGAAGATGTACCTAATCAAGCAGCCAACTAATGCGCGGTAGCCCACAGACTCAAACAAATTTATCTACCACGGCGAATTACAGCTCACGTGACGTGCGAGCGGTTAAACGGAATGTTTACAGCTTGCAGGGAATCAGGTGCTTGCTGCCCGAGAAAAACTCATAAACATCGCTGTGCAAACCTCACAAGACCCTTCTGGAATCGGCATCTCCGATTAGGCACATGGATTGTCAGTTTTTTTGCTTTGACCCTAAGTGTCCCCTTGCTACCTACGAATCACTCAAGAGAAGTAAGTATGAGGGAGAAATTCAAATTTTTAATAAAAATTGAAAAAAAAATGTGAATCAGCTTCATCATGTCGTTCAATGTCATTTAAATTCAATGTTTTATTTCTAAATACAGATTTTTGTTATTTGTTAAAATGTTGGGATAAGAAGTCAAACTTTTTCATCATATCAAATTAAACATTAAAAGTTGGGCTTTTACAATTTTATTGCTGAGGGTTGGAGAGAGAGATCGTTCGAAAGTGTACCTCATTTGCGAGTCAATTTATTTGGAATGCTAAGCAATCTCACGATGATGAAAAGAGACAGAAAGTTGAGGGTGAAGAGAAGCGAGAGACTGTGTGTTCCTAGCTGAATTATTTACATAAAAAAAGGAGCGGGTGGATGATACCCTGAGAGGTTCGTTGCCTGAGCAAGCCACTGGTCGTAAGCACCCTTTTGTTGTGAATGCCTTGACGACTTCAGTCATTCACAGCTGATCGCAGCTTGCTCTCCCAGTTTAATCTTTCATTGACATGGACAACGAACAGGCCATTTTCTGCTCCTGCCTGGCGATAAAATCTCCACCTTTAAAAAATGGTATTGACAGCGCCCGATTCAAGGCGAGATAGTGTGAAAACTATTACACAAAATCCTTCCCATGCCCCTCTCTTTCTTTTTCACTTTCTCTCTTTCTTTTCTTTCTCTTTTTCTCTCGTTTTTTCTCTCATTCATCCCCTCCCTGATCCCACCATTAATGATGCTCATCCACCCTTCACATCTTCTGTCATTAAGTTGTGTGACCTCAGGACTAAAGGTAGATCACAATATTTTCTTAAGAAATTATATCAGCACTTGTCTCCTAACGGCAAAGAATTTCAGTAGAGAAGAACAGATTCCCCCCTCCCCTCTACTCATCCCATCCCTCGGGGATTCATTGTTTCAGAATCATTAAAACAGAGATCTTATTATTTTTGTGATTATTTATAATCAGCGCAGACGCAAAACCAATTGATATTTTAGTTTACAAAAAGGAAAAAAATCATTTTGTCAAACAACGTTAGATAGAAACACACACACACACAAAGATATAAACATCTAAATTTATGGATCTCTCGCGTGCGCAATCACATAACTACGCACAGTCATGCTTGTGTTATATTTTCTTCTCCGGTCAATGACATCAGGTACACTATATGAAGACGCACTCGTGATGCTCGTCTCATCTCGATATCACCAGATCCTTCCATTGATCAATCCACGTATCCCACGGCAACAGCTGCTTAGCAGGGAATGTGCTTCCACCTTTGAGACGATCTCGCAACACCTACCTGGTGGCGGCAAACGCCTTTGATCCTGTGCCCCTCTCTCTCTTTTCCCGGAGCCCAGCTCCCTCCCTCTCTGCACGTGAATTTCCCGCAAACCAATAACGCATGCACAAAACCTATTGTCTCGTTTTTTCGTTGACCTCTAGCACTCCACACCCCTCAGCTGTAACGTCCCCATCCCACCCTACCCCCTAGTGCGGGAGGCGACTCTGTGGAAGACAGGGGACAGCACGCCGAGTGCTTGATTGATTGGTTGCCTCGCTTGATAGGTCGACGCTAGCGTGACCAGGGCCTCTCGTCATCCCTAGTTTTTGTCGCTGGCCCCTCAAACCGTGTCTACAACTAGAGTGGAATTAATTTGCCGGCTTCGCATTTCTCTTCCCCTCTTGTTCTTGGCTCTGCTTCTCTTCCTCCCTCTGTCCCTCCCTCTCTCTTTTGGAGCTAGCCCCTCCATTCCTTGGCACCTCGGTCTGCCGGCGCGCGTTCTTATAAATGAAACCCTTCCCCATCGCCTTCCAAACTACTTCTCTCATCACACTCACTTCATCTTCACTCCCTAGCCCTGATGCTTCCCTCCCTCTCTCTCTCTTCCTCCTCAGCGTTTGCGTCAATGCCGCCCCCCTTGTTCTGCCAGCGCGCGTGCAGACTCTGATTTGCCTCACGTGCACGCACTGTTTGTTTCTCTGCGATCCAGACGGCTTCGATCCGCCGGCCCTTGGCCGCTACCAGGCGTCTCTCTGGTGCAGGAGCCTGGCTTGGACACGCGGATGTGTGTGAGAGAGAGAAAAAAAGAATGAAAGAGAATGCATGTGCTTCAACGGTTGTGTAGGCGTGTGAATGTACATTTTTTTTTTTTTTTTTTTTTTGTCTTCACACCGTCCTGGAGCCAGCATTAAAGACAAGTTCATGAAAGGATTTTTTAAAGCATGCTAGATACCTCATCTGATGATGTAAAAGCAAATTTGCTCAGCTATTATAAGCCTTAGTAGATTATTTGCCTCTCTCTCAAGGCCTTCTTGTACTCGTATTACTATTATAAGTTAGTGTTTGCCTACCTATTATCAGCTATGGAGAACTATTCTTCTTGCTCTTAAGAGGGGCTCATGGAACAAATGCTCGCAGTGTTAGAGTTAGAATGTTAGACTGCAACTGTTTGCTCATGTTCTTGTGGTAATGTCTCTCTTCGCAGTAACAAGAGGCTTTCCCCATTCTTTTACTTTCATCCCCTCCTCAATCGCAATGAGGGGCGGAAATCTCTCACACCTATTCGTTCGGTGTAACACAATTGCCAAGATATGGAGCGTGGAACGAAACCCTTGAATGGTTTTTGTTGATATTTGGCAGTAAATATTAAGAAGTATATCGCTTTGCCTGTCGAGCTTAATTATAACAACGTGCACGCAAAAAAATTTCTTTTGAACATTTCCATAGTGTTTCCGAAATGTTTTTAAAACGTTATCTTGTGAACACTGCCATAAAAGTAGAATAAGTAAAATTCAAGGCAAAAAACTAAGGTATAGATTTCTGTCACCATTAAAAAACACATTCTCTCTCTCTCTCTCATACACACACGTACACACACGTACACACACGTACACACACGTACACACACACCTGAGTTAATGTGTGTGGATATGACGAGAAAGTGGGTTGGCAGGTCTTCAATTTAATATCAAATATATACTTTTCTCTTTAAAATCTGCATTATATCTTTCTGATATCTAACCCTGAGAAATACAATTAAAGTTGACATGTTTACATTTTTTATGTTCGTACACAAAATTCAGTTTACATGACTACATCACTGGGCTAATCTCTTATCCATCGATGAAGCCAAACATTTTCAAATCCTCGGAAAATACTTCCAAGTATGAATCTCCTTTACCAAAAGCATTCCTTTCAGATTTATCCAAAAATATTCACCTTTGAACAGGACCGAAATAGACGAGAAATTAATCCATACTCTGATTACTAGATAAGAAGTATGACCTCGGAATAAGCTTGCATACAAATAGATATTAGTTTGTTGACATAATACGGTGAGGCAATGTTATTTGTAGCCACCTTTGTTGTGTGTCTTGTATAATTCTAAAAGTTAGAAGCTAGCCTATAAGCTGCTGCTGAGTTAAAATTGTCACGTGTTCTTTTCAACACCTGATGGGAGAACTCATACATTATTTAAAATATATAAAACACATTTATTAACCTTAAGCATCTAATGCTAGCGTTTTGGTTTTAAATACAAACATTTGTCTTCGTCTTAGGAACTCTGTCTGAGAAGCTCCTCAACAACTTGAATTAGACAGAACGAGGGCATGACGTCACGAGTCCGCGCACTCAAGCATGCACTTCCTCTCCCCCACCTCCCCAGTAGCCATTTCACCAACTCTTTCTTTTTGTGTTTTTGTTGGCTTTTTTCTACGATCCAGCTCGTTCAGCGATGTCGTTCCTTTTGCAAACACTCCATCTCCTGATTATATTCAGATATAGAGGGTGTTACTTTAATCATCAGCAGGGGACGGTGTAATGACTGACCGTGCCCCTATAAATTTCTTCCCCGTCAGCTTCTAGTCTTTTCCCTTTGGCAAGTCCCGCCGTCGAGTCTTCTTGCAGGATGATGTGCAGGACGAAAACATGGCATGTTTACGACACGTGCATATCAGACTTTATGCCTCAAAATTGATCAGAAGCCGGTTGCCGCACGCATGCGCATTGATGAGACAGCTCACTCAGCTCTCCTATCGGGTCCTGTGTCTCTGTCTCTCTCTCAGCTGGCCAGCCGCAGGCAGAGTCAATAACTCTACTTCAAAAATATTCATCCCTGGGTGCACAGTCCACAGGATTTCAAATGTTCGGTTAGCAACAGATATGAACGAGGGCGATAAGATGGAAGTCCTCCATCAACAGGAAGAATCGTCTCTGGAGAATGGCGGTGAATCCACTGATCTATACTGCATGGCAATGCACGCCGTTCCGTCGCCATGCAATCGCTATTTCTGTTCATTAGCCATAATGGCCTTATCGTGCCGAGAAGGGAGTGTGGTGGCAAAAATCAAGCTCGTGTATAGTTTGCACCGAGTGTCCGCATGTTGGTGCTCAATGAAGAGAGGGAGGGACAGATCCATGTGGCTTACTGCGTCAAGAGTTTGAAGTGGTCCAGGTTCCGCCTACTCCCCCGCATATCCCTCCGCATACACCTTGCCATCCCTTCTCCCCCTATAACAAATAGTCGGTACTCCTGTCTCACGTATAAACATGTTGTCCCGGGACGATCCCATTGCTCCAGATGGGTAAGTTTTTATTTGTCACGTGACACGTTTTCGGCTCTCAGTTTGCTTTACAAGGGAAAAAAGACCCAAGGGAATCTTTTTTTTCTATTCTGTGGATGCCAAAACAAACCAAAGCAAAAGTTTTAAAAAATCCTGCAACATAAAATAAAAACTGGAAATCATTCCCCGAATATTCCCCCTTTTATTTCTTATCAGATTAGACCCTCGTAGGAATTTCGACTAGTCTTCACCTTTCGTCGGTGGATAAACATTTTTTGGTTTAAAAAGTAGGACAAAAGCTGTAGCTCGTGAACCCATGATTCTTGATAAAAAGTCTATTTTTAGGCTCTGTAACCTTTGTATTTGTAACCTCAGCTGAAAATTTTTTGCGTTTTTCTTTGTTTTGTTTTTTCCCTTTTCACGCCCAACAGACACAGCAGACAATGACCTTTTGTAGTAATTTTCTCCGCTGTTGGACTCTTTTCTCTAAAATTAGAAAAGCAGCGGTTTTCCCTCTTTCGCTATCACTTTCACGACAGTAAACAATGACATGGCACAGTCAAAACAAATTAGATACTTTTCTAATGTTTCTTATGAGGTATGGTGTAAATATACTCTACATCGATATTTTGTTTTCTGTTTCGAAGCTTTAGTCTCGTGTCACACTAATAAAGGAATGTTTTGAGAAATCAATCACTTTCTTCCAGTCTACTTCTTCCATTGTTCTTTTCTCATTAACTCTCGTTCTCTCTCTTTTCCTCTCTTCTCATTCACCTCTTGTCCTTCCCCAAGTTTCTATTCATCTCTTTTCTCCCCCGTTAAACTCTTTTCCCATTTTCTCTAAATCGAACGATTACAAAACATCCTGTGTTTGTTCACGGTTCGAATGCTAAGATCGAATAACAGAACAGTTAAAATTTGGAGTACTGATGTGAAAGGTATTTTCTGCCATCCCCTCGGGGTTTACACGAGCAATTTCAATTTCGCCTCCAAGCCAGCAGACGCGACTAAAAATAACACTCCGACAGTTCCTGAAGGGAATGGTAACCAGAGGTCTGGGATAGAGTTGCTCCATCGGACTGCAGGTACAGAAGCAGGCAAATGCCAGACAGAAGGAGAATATTTGATCACATACCCATTTGCTCGGATGACTTACCTCAGTCACAGGTTGTGACCGTTCTACCAGGCGAGAGAGAGACCGGGTGGTGTAGTATGTCCCACCCGACAACCTGATTCATGACTCCGACGACTTCGTGCGATATTTCATGCAGTTTGCAATTTTGGAAGCACAGGTCATGTGGTCTCTCATCATCCTCTTCCTCCTCCTCCTCTTCCTCCACCTCATCGTCGTCAATGTCGTCGTCGTCAATCATCAATGATCATCATCATGCTTTTCCTGCATGCTTTACGCAATAGCTGGGTACATCCTAATAAGTTCTTTCGTTTCCGATGACATATTAAGTCCAAAGATGCTCTTATAAGTACATGACCTTTATCGTCGCCAACTTTTTGGCCACTTATGGGTCGTTTATATATTCAATCTATGTTTCCATGCTTTTATGCGTCCTACAGTGCCACACCCTCTATTTATGCTTTGGATCATCGCCACGCGCATGTTGTCGACGTCGTAAACAATCGTTTATCTGACATTTCTCTCTTCTCCACCGCACTTCGCCGGCAAAAGTTTAGCACCGAGAGATAGCACCATGCGATTACGACAGCTGTAATCCTTCCTTTGGGCAGACGTGATATTCCCTGAGAATAATTCAGGTCTTTAAAAAAAATTCTTTTACTGACCTGACACCTGGTGGTGTGTGCCAGATTTTAATAGATGCGTGTGGAAGGTTTGTTCGGCAATCCCAGACTTTTTTATATATTTTTAATCACTCCCACCCCAAAGCACGAGGACGACCATAGCGATACCACGGCAGTGACGAATGTGTAGGCAGACTGGAAGGCACATCAGTAATTCTTTCCTCCTTGCAACACCTGTCTAGGTATTTGTTTATCTTTACGACATTCAACACCACTGGTTCTTCTGCCAAACAAAGCAAACACAGAGATTTGACTGTTTTATCTCTTACCTTTCTGCATTTCAATGAAAATAAGACATCATGAGCAACGGACGGACAGACAGACAGACAGACAGACAGACAGACAGACAGACAGACAGACACAGACAGACAGAAGAGTACAGAGAGATTGGGAGAGTCGAATGGAGGAAGATAAACAGAAAAAGGTCAAGAAGCAGTCGAAGATCATAAAAGTGGGATGCTAGAACTTTATGAAAAGCACGCAACTCAAGTGGAACATGCCGCGGCATCAACGAGCTGTAACGCGAGCTTGAAAGAAGGTTTGAGTGAGAAATGAGGCAGTTACAGACATACAGACATATCAGTTGTCACGGAGTGAGTTCCACCCAGTATTTACGAGCACCAGCTAAAGCAGGCGCTGTTTCTACGCATCGGAGACAAATCTACCCCAG
The DNA here is from genome assembly GCA_004794325.1 of Pomacea maculata. Classification (NCBI taxonomy): domain Eukaryota; kingdom Metazoa; phylum Mollusca; class Gastropoda; order Architaenioglossa; family Ampullariidae; genus Pomacea; species Pomacea maculata. Next base: position 113,550 of record SRHC01003546.1, on the reverse strand, counting down.
AGGTAAGGGCCAACCCCTTGCCCAGCAGAGTAATCACGTCTTAACATAAATAAGGTTCTAACCAATCTCGAAGATCTAGGATATTAACCTGGAGGTCCTAGGCTAACCCATACTGCACCATTGACTGAAGGAAAGATACCTGCGAGGTTGTTAGGTATTTGCATCTTTTGCTGCGGTCTCTTAGTTTGGGGTATCGGTCACACCCAAGCCAGCAGGGTGTATGACAAGGGAATCACTTGGCCCACAAAGACTTACTCATATTCATGAGCAATGTACGCAGACAATAAGCTCCCACTTTGCGAATAACTCTTTCAAGAAGTGGATTGGAAGCCTGCTGTTGTTTCTGTTAGGGAAATGGGGTAAGGATGGAAAGAAATGGCTGAAAGTGGCGCCATAGCTTCTAAGAATCTCATAATAATGTTATGAAAGTGTTTTTGTCTTAAACGCTGGTTTACTTTCAGATGACGAGGTTTTGTTCATCAAAATAGATTAATTCACAAACATGTAAGAAAAATATTATGTACCAATAATTACTCACAAGCCTCTGAACAATGCAAAATTTCGCCGATTTTGCAAAGAAATGATCTCATTTTCCGTGATGTCAGAAACATCAGCTCTGACTGGGTAGCTAGCTCTTCATTGTCTTTGCTCGACGATCTCACAGCGACTGTGATTTCCAGTGATGACAGCAGTACAAATTAGGCTCAATCCTCGTGTCTATATATATTGCGTTAGGTTTTTTTTTTCAAAATACTTTCTCTGCAATCACTATGACTCATAAAGAAGATGTAAAAATGAACTATACTCCCGTTTCTAAATGAATTTTTATAAGCTGAGGTCACTCCCAGTAATCTGACAAATCCCATATTAATTAAAACAAGCGGGCCAAGAGGTTTTACTGGTGTAATGAAATCTGTAATTACACCTAATTCGACAGGGAAGACCCTCGAGAAAAACAAAGTATCCAGCGAGCGTTAGCACATAATTGAGGAGCAATTACAAAAGACGCTACAATCTGAGACCGTCTTGCTTCTACGGGGTCATCTTTCTCTCGACAACTCTCTGATTCCGAGAACGGTTAAAAAAAAAAAGTAATGAATTCATAGGTAGTCTAGGGAGATAAATGTTACTATCCACTATCCCTAGTTTAGATCTCGCGCCCGCACACACACACACACATATACATACTACATATATATACTACAAATAAATATATAACACATATCGCACCTCACACACGCACCGCAACCCACACACACATGCGCGCGCGAGCATGTATATATTGACCATAGGTATTCCTTGAGGCTCGTCTCTGTCGAATTATGTCTACGTTTTCTTTTTTTCATTTCTTTTTTTTTTCTTCCCATTAAACGCAGACAACTCTTAGCAACTTGATCCCTGGCCATCAGGACCGGTTGCTTAAAGTAATGGTTTCCCTCGCATCCAGCCTCGATTCCCCCAAGAGGCCGATCGTCTGGTCGACTTTAATGTTCTTTGTGATACCCAGCCATGGCGTGCACGTCGGAAAGTGGAAGAGGGAGAGGGTTGAAACAGAGGGGGTTGGTGTTAGGATTTTTTTTTTCAAGTAGCAAGTACAGTGTACACGCAATCATGTTTCAAGACTGACCACCCTACCCTCCCATCCCCCAGCTTATCCCCCTCCAACTACCTTTCCACCCACGTGGCAGCTTTAACATGCTCTTGGAAGTTACAGGTTTGTGGGGAAGGGTAGTTGAATTCGCCAAATCTGTGGTAAGGTGTGTTCGGGGTATACAGTTAAAATACACCCTTCTGCAGATTTAGCTATTCTAACAACGCTTGCAAGTTTGTACACTCGCACGCGTGACAAACCTAACCTCCCCATTCACTGATTCACCTACCCACCCGCATACTTATCCCTCCCTGTTCGCATACAGAGAAAGAAAGACAGTGCTATCAACTATATGAAAGCAGACGACATCTACCCCTCCTCACCCCACCACCACCCAAACCACGCAGAAAGTCTCTTCCTACCCAACCACTTAATTCCCCGCCAGCCTAATGACATCGCTGTTAAACCTTGGGTTTCCATTATTAAGCGTATTAACTAGCCTCACATACCGACGATAATATGTTTTGCCAGACTGGCATACAGCACCGAGGTCAGCGGTCGGTCAGAGTAGTATCGAATAGAAGCCCTTAGTTTCTGAAAGTGCGTGAAAAACATTATATTTTCTCTTGAGAAAAACCTAGGTGGACTGGGTATTTTGAGATGGATGGATGGACGGTTTTAGGAGCTGTCCTGTTCTGGTTACACCCGCTCATAACACAAAAATAAATTAAAATGAGGAAAATGATTAGTAAAAAATTTCAAACTGTTACACAAGGCACACACAAGCACCTCATATAATATATAGATGCACCACCACACACACAGGCACGAATATGCATAAAATATATGCACACACAAACACAATACACCAACACAGACACAAGCACGCTCGCACACACACAAAATACACTCAAACTTAATAACATAATATTAAATCCTCTTCCCATATTTCCCAGCACGACAGACAAATAGAGGCTGCCTCGTCTCTAAGGAAAGAAGAGATGAGCATTTAAAAAGAAATTACAACAGCCTACGGCGGAAAAGCGAGTCGGAGGAGGAAGAGAGATTAAGCCCCATAAGCGTGAACCCGAGAACAAGATATAGATGACAGTTTAGTCTCAATACGTCTAGGTCGGAAACGCTGGTCTTGTCAACCACTCACGCCTGGAAAGATAACAGAATCAGGCGACGCGACGTCACGTGACTTTAGAGGAAATGAGATTCAGACGTTACTTCCGCTTCTGGCGTAAAAGACCATGTTGTTGGCAGATCATCGGACGTGGACAAATGTTGCTGGCCTGTAGGGCTGGACAAGTAGCTTGGGTGGTGTGCGGAATTGGTCCTGCGACTACATCCAGTGTCCTATCGCCCCTCGCAGCGCTAAACTATCTTTAGCTATTGACCGTGACTGGAGTGCTGCACGACTCAGCCACTTCCGATGTGCCGTCTGGGGATAACAACCATTTCGGAACATAAGCACGGCGTTTGTAGTCGATGGTTAGAAGGGGGTTTCCTCCGCGATGTTTCCTTTGACGTTTACTTTTCTCCACCTTAGTGGACTTAAGGACTTCAAGAACTTGATGTTGGATTGGACGTGTGTAGTTTCTATCACAGAAAATAACAGAAATCTTTCACAATGATTTTAATCACGTGAAAATTCAAGAATTGTTGGCGGGTTGCTTTGTTTTACAGCAAGAGAGGCTATTTTGTTCAAACGAAGAAGTTACGAAAATTCAGTTCAGATTATTATATATAGTTAGACCCATCTGTTCAGTAGTTGAAGAAGAATACCAGAAAATGCAAATAAAAAAATTAAATAAATAAATAAACAACAATTTACAGGATCTTCATGCTAATCTGAAACTGTCCATAGCTATTGTTCCATCATGTCGCTGTCATAAAATTTACATATTAATGTACACGTCAGGCTTGCCTAAGCTAACCAACTTTTCTATTCACTTCCTTCAGGGTTTTCTCCTAATTGAAAATACAAACTAAACTGTTCCAGCGTGTGATTTAAGCTCAGGGCGGTATGTTGCTAAGAAAGCAAATTAAAACCAATCCACGCAGATCCCTATACTTGTCCGTGGACACCCAAGAGTAAGTAGTTTCTCTCGTCACGAGGCCAAACCGAGGGTTCACTCCCCTCTTGTCTCCTATTTGTTTCCCTTCTCATCTTCGTGGGGTTCGCGACTGCTACACACCAGCCGACGGTCTCAGCGGGACGCTTACGCTGCCTAGGAGGGAGACAGATGACTGTCATCATCTGCCCGACGATCAACAAGGGGGATGTGGGGGGAGAGGGGAAGGGGGAGCAGTCTTTCCCCTTAACAGAGTGAATCAGCAGCAAAGCAGAGGTTGCTAATACGTGCAAAGGGGAACATTTTAGGCTGAGACCATGGAGCACAAACAGATTACTCATTTTTCTTAGGCTCATTTATGAAGAACATGTACCGAAGAGGTATATTTACACATGTACGATGCCGATTTTTTTTTTTCTCTTTTTATTGCACTGCATTCGTCGAGTCAACTTTCTATGAATGAGCAAACATGTCATTTTGATTACCATCACAATTGTTTTGTCTGCTTCGTATTCTGTCCCTAATAAAAGCATACAAAAGGCTTAACCTTAACCCTAACCCCTACACTAAACTTACACCTAGCCCCAAAGTGATCTTAATCATAAATGCTACGCTAAAAATTTAGATTTTTCACGTGCAACCTTCGTCGGACAGCGCATGCGCAGTCACCATTTTCCCGGACTTCCCGCAAAGTCGCACAGCAAAGTTTAACTTCGCCTCGTCAGTGGCTCGTGAATGAGGCTAGTTTTTTTTTTTTTTTGCCATGTTAACTTTACCCTCTGGTACACTACCCCAGCTATACCGCTTTACCCACAGGGTAAACTGCCAATGATGGTGTATACAAGCTCAGGGCGAGGCCTGATGGAGTCACTGGATCCTGCTGGTGTGGAATGGAATCAATACTGAGCCAAAGCGACTAATAATGGAAGCGTTATTCAAAGTGATCCAGTCTGAGGATGGCGGAGAAATTGTCCCCTGATAGAAACATTCCTTACAGGGGAGGGGATGGGAGTGTTGTGGACAAAGTGAAAAGAAGACCAAAAAAAAAAAAATGATGGTCGTGAAACTTCGCTTGGGGTTAGTAAAACTTGCTAATGGAGTGTAACCGAACGTACAGGACAATAAAAATGTCATTTTAGCTACCACAATAGTTACTTTAAGCAAGATGAGTCATTTTCTCCCGCAGACTTGGTGTGGCATGCAAATTGGTAAATCATAATTTGCCGAGGCATGTAGCATCGACTCGTTTTTTGTTTGTCCTTTGTTTGTTTGTCTGTTTATTTATCTTAGTCTAAGGCATGTTGGTTTTGCACAGCAACTGACTACAACTGTTTTCATCGTATTCTTTGCTAAAAAAATATTTGCTGTCCAATCTGTGAGTGTTAATTTCTTTGAGATGGCTTATGAGTAAATATAAAAGGAATCCCATAATACACCACTTCACAGCGTTTACGAACGCCATAACTGTTTGGTAAAGTGCGAGGGAGAAATTATGTGACTATTGATTTACGATAGTGTCAGACTAGTCATTAACTAATGTAAGCACTGGACCGGCGCGAAGGCAGGGTGGGTGAGGTGGGTGAGGCAATGGTCTAATCATGCCACCATGTTTGTTTGCTGTAACCCTGCACCCCTTTCCTCCCTAGAGTTTGCAAGAACTTTTAAAAAGTGAATGCTACTTACAAACCTAATGTAGCAGAAAGGAATAAAATGGAAGGGAGGAAGTAAAGCTAGAAGAGAAAGAGTATAAAACGAAGAGAGAGAGAGAAGAGCAGCAGTTACACAAATAAAACAAAAACTACGAAAAACCTGCGCTGATTTCCTGTAGCTTGTAAACATGTTTTCAACGATCTAGAATTCTAAAAAATAATGAAATAAAATAAACAGCGGGTAGCTGAGAAAGGATTTTCGACAATTAAAAAGCTGTGTCTCAACGGTAGACGAATAAGCCTGAGTTAAGCGACAACAATTTATTTTTAAGGGTGGATGCAGAGAAAATGATCTAAAAGAAGAAAGAAAAGAATAATACAGAAAAGAAACGTGTTTGTCGTGTTGGGACGAGCATTCATTACTAACAATCATGTTTAACCGCGTGTGTTTTAGACAGTGCAGAAAAATATCAAAATCCTGCTAGGATTCACAAGGTTTAAAAACCGAAACTTAATGGCATCCAAACAGTTAATTTAAAGTTCAATCAGTTTAACAACTGTCAGCAGGAAGTTACTGCGTGCCGACACAACGGTTGTTTCCTTTGTGAGCTGACCGGTAAATGACATTAAAGGTTATCCTTGAGACAAACATAAAATTAAGCTTAAAATATGTTGGCAAGTTAATGGAACATAACTCTGTCATCAGGTTGTCATAAAGTGAGGGGTGATATTTTACAGATTTTATTTTCGGGGGGCACAGGATAAGAATCTACTAGCTGACCTCAGTTTTGCACTCATGATGCCAGGGAATGACAAGGTATTATTGCAATTTTTTTTCTTTTTTTTTTCTTTTTTTTTTTTTTTGCTTTACAGCCAATGAATATATTTATGCAATTTACAGATTTTCTTTTGTAAGAAGTATTCTTTGTCATGATGTACTTTCTGATTATGTAAAATTTGTCATTATCTTAGTCTTAGTCTGCTGTAGTCTGTTTCTTAGAGCTAGGACACGTGACCACGCCACCCCTCTCCTTCGTTGTAGTAAAGCGATTCCTTTTAAATAAACGTTTGAAGAATCGACTTCTTATGTCTTTTCCTGCATCAGTCTTCTCGTGTCCCCAGTAAAGCCTATTATACATTTTTTTTAAATTTATGTTCCGCAAAATCCAAATTTCACGATTGATTTTCTTAATCAAATCAACGTTTAAGACTTCAATTCTCCGTGCATTATATTTAATGATTTAAATCAACCAATTTTGTTTTTGTTAGTGTATCTTTCTTTTCTTTAAATATTAATATGATTACTATAATTCTTTGCACTTATTACGGTTTGCAGTTCCATTCTTTCAAATGAATTATGTTAGGGGCAGGGAGATGAGGGATGAAATGAATGTAAAGACAGGCAGACCTAAAGACACTGAACAAGTAGATGACACTGATTTGTTCCAGTGCGTAAATGGTTAATGAAGATAAGCAGCAAACTGGTAATGCTAGAAAATAAAAAAATGACGATTGTAGGAAATAACAAAAATACACAAAGGTCTGCAACGGATAGGAGACAGTAAATGAACAGAGTAAAAAGTGAAGCAAACGCAGAGACGGCACAATGATCAAAGTCATGATTGCTTGAACAATTGGCCTTTCTTACCTGTGACCAATTAATTGTAAACTTTCTCACCTTTAGGTGCCCAGTTAAGACACCACGGAGGTTTCAAGTTTCAAGGAACGAACAAATTTACTGCCCTGTGTTATTACTTTAAGTACTATATCATGAAACTGCTTTTTCCTTCTCTATCACGTCTGGAATGAGACGGGAATCGTATCTGTAAATAGGGTCAGAAGCGAGTTTCAAGTTTCCGGCCACCTTTAAAAAATACTGTGGGAATGAACATTCCTCTTCTTAAATCTCTTTAAATACGTAGAGAATTGTGTAAGTATCTTGTCACTAATGATAGAATTAGGTTCGGGCAGTGGCCCTGACGAGCGTCTACGAAGGGAAATAAATAGAGATCAAAAGCTTTTTTTAGGTCTCTTGAACCTAAAACCGCCGTTAACTACGTAGTGTGAGATTTTTCCCCTTCAAAAACAGATGGTAATGAGATATCAAATTGCACGTTAGAAATGTTTTTGAAGAAAAGTTAGAAACAAGAGTCTTAAAGTAGTGGAGTAATTTTATGATGCTGAAAATAACAATGAATAAAGTGTAAGCGTCTGGGAAAGAGGACAGGTGAAGTAAACAAGACGTAAAAATCAATCTGTAAACGATCGTTGACTTATTTGTTTGCAGGCAGGTTTCTTGTTACTTCTCGCTTTATATTGAAACCGGTGCTCTGATGATTTCAATATGCACCTGTGTTTTAATTTTTTTTTAAGGTGGACAAGCAAACACACACGCGCGCGCGCACGCACACACACATAGAGTATCCGCTACAATATCCATCAAAATGACACTGCTGCAGAGGTAAATGAGATTTTTGTCACTTGCAGTAGTAGGATGCAAGCTCCTTGTCGACAGCTTCAATCGATCACACCTGAGCAGCTTAGGGTAGGCTTCCACCTCGTTCCCCGCCATTAGTCCTGGCGCTGCTCTGTCTCTTTACCGAGAACTGGTACAGCATCCCTCCCCGACCTTGCATCGTACATCATTCTAACGACTGCACACCAGCCCCGTGCAGAAAATACCTGTCAATGGTGCATAGGGATTCGGAAGAGAGATGAATTATGTCCGTCTAACTATCCACTGGTCTTAGGCTACCTGACGACGCAAGCGATGTCAGATATGATTTAGTTGTCGAATTTTTCTGTCAGGTACAGGATGGTAAAATTGCGGAGACAAAAGTGATATTTTCTACTTATGATGTCTGTTTTAATGGCTGTCTAGGTTTCATGCTAACAGTAAAAAAAAATAATAATCTGAATCATAATGGGTAGAGCTACAAAGGAAGGAGTTTTAGAAAGGTAGAAATAGTCCATGCAGCATCATTGCCATGTGTTATTACAACAATGTAGAAATACTCCATCTAAACGCAAAAAAATCACTATTTTTTATCATGGATAACTAGAAATACTTAAAGAAAATACTAGTAGATATTATCAAGTGAAAACTTAAATACCTTTCTCTTTGCCTTAATGGATGAGAGGAAATTTTGAATTCTTTGTGCAATACTACGAACACAAAAACCCTTTGACAAATACATCTTTGACAAAAGTTCGTAAAAGATGTTGACATGTACTTTCTTGTTCCAAAATAATATTATCCTCAACAGGCTTTACAGACCGCGAATGTAGCACAAAAAATAGTTAACGGAAATGTTAGTCAGTCATCTACCCTCTTCTTTTTTGTTTTCAACGGCAACTTTATTATTAGTCGTTAATCGATTCTAAATATCATAGCAGGATGGACTTTTGACGTTTCAAAGTAGTTTTTAAAAGTATGAGATGGCCGGCACGAAGCAGACGATATATTTCCCGTACCTTGTACTTTATGATGGAAATACTAACCTTAAAATTATATGTGATAAAGGTTAGGTTCTCGCCCAAACAGCTGTCTACTTAACTTCAGTTACTGCTTCTACTAAAGAC
>SRHC01003546.1:74553-102235 GCA_004794325.1 Pomacea maculata | reverse complement strand
TTTTTGACACTGGACTGCGTGGTCGAGAGGAAGCAAAGAGTTCATCAGTACCAAGAAGGAAGCTATACTTTGAGAGAAGACTTAAACTAAATCCCCCTTAGTTCAGGTAGAAAAAAATAGTCTAAAAAGCCAGGTGAGAAGAATGAACAAGAACTGTCACTCATTCTGGTTCCAGAAAAAAAAATCTCATTTACCCTTAACAAGAGGATTTAAAGGAAAGGGATTTGAAGAAAAAAAATGCTATGACGGGAGGAAAATAAATGACACGACAAAGATGGACGAAAAAGAATTGTAACGATGTGGAAATCTTCGTAATAGTCGTTCTTATTCTAATCTCGCACGCGCAGCTGCAAGATCCACAAACGACATAGGAATTACATCAAAGAGAAAATAATTTATCGTGCAATGAAAGTTCACAAAGTGTTAATGGAAAGAAAAAAAGAAAATTCAAACTAACGACGGCAGGGAGCACTCACAACTGCGTGATGTATGATGCTTCGGATGGGAGCATTCAAACCAGTTACCTATCTTCACCTTGCGATTTTTGTTTTTTAAAGAAGTAGTTTGCAGGATTAACTTTGTCTTTCGTCAGGCACTTTTCATTTTTAAGTCTCAAACAACGAGGCAAAATCTCCAAGCAGTTGTTTGCTGTAATAGTTCAGGTAGGCTACTTTATTCTGGAACAAGAAACGTTCGGTCTAAAAAAATGTTGAGTATAAGTGCATGCATCATTATTTCCCTGTCACATTGCAGAAAAAGACTTATTCACAAACTATTTTTATGTCAGGCTCATGCTGGAAAATAGGATCCTTAGCCAGAAATCTTCAGTGCCTATATACTCTTTTTATCCTCTATTCATCATCATTGTTAAATAGTGTGAGTAGCTTATATTCCAAGAGTTCATTGTGTGGCCTCTACAGTGCGTGTCCAGCTAGTAACTGCACAACCACTGTAACATTTTGCGATTTATATTCTTTGCTACTTATGTTTTTGTAGAAAGGATTAATTTTTAATTTTGTTACTTATTTTTGTAGGTCATAGTCTTATGGAAGTCATGCGATTGTATGAGGAAACTCATTGGATATTGCATAGCAACATAACGCCCTAAGACCTCTGACTCGTATTTTGTTTTGGAAAGTTACTCACAAATAACACTGTCCTAACTTGGTTAGGAAACCAATGAATACAGGTAACCCGACAGACAACTTATGTCTAAATTTATTAGCCACTGAAAAAGCTAACTAACAGACTTCCACGGATATAATCGAAAAATGTGAGATTGTTCAGTTGAGAGAAGGATGAGAAATCGAAAACAAGCAAGAAACTTTGGCAAGTCCTATTTATTTACTCTGATCAAATGATGCCCGTCGTGTAAATATTAGACAAGAAAAATAGTGATTTTGTTTTTTATTCGGAAACAAACAGTTTTCTTGTGTAATAAGTGACTCACACGGTGGGGTTGGGGGTGGGGTTTGGAGATGGAAGGTGTGATTGATCTAGCTCAGTGATTCCCAACCTTTTTCGGCCTGCGGGCCATATCCATTTCGGACAGACCTGTCGCGGGCCACTTCACCGCAAAAATACAAAAAAGAAAAAAAAAATAGAGCAAATACTATTTTTTATTAGAAACAAGTTGTACTTACCATTAATTATGCAGTAATTAGTGGGATCTTTGAAGTTGTTTTCCCGAAACCAACTTCTGAATGTCGGGCCTCATCGTAGAGACAGCAAGTCGGAGCACTGAATCGAAATGTTCGTCCATCGAAAAAAAAGATTGCGAAACGCCCCTACGTGGGGATAAATACTTCTTCTTCCCTTTTTTCTTTTTTTTTTTTCTTTTTTTTTTTTTTTTTTATTACAAACATGCCGATTTCCTGCACTGTGGGCAGAAGTTTCGCGGGCCGGATATGGCCCGCGGGCCGTAGGTTGGGCATCCCTGATCTAGCTCAAAGTCAGGAGAATAAACTGGAGAAACATTTCGACTGAGATGTTCACGGCACCGCTAGCTCCAAGTAGACTCAGTTTTATACATAATGATGCATTACAACATTGCCGTGGTCGAGGGGCTTGGGTGTCTCAATTATCCTTAGAACTATGCCGATGGAAGCATTAGCTCCTGGTAGGGTCACCCATGTTGGACAGGACGGAGGATAGGAAGAAAAAGAAGACCTACAACAATTTATAGGTAACAGTGGCAGACAGGTAACAAAGGCAAAAACATGCATCAAGACTATTCTTTCAACCAGAAACACACACTAGCAAACATATTCCAACCGGTAGACGGGCAAATAAAAGGATGCTCTTCTCATTTGAAAGAGTAAAGTGACTTAAGCTGTATGTTTTGAGAGACTCGTTTTAGCCATTATCTCTGTTATCTTCATTTAGGATAAAAAGAGTCAGATCGTGTTAATGGCTTTCCCAAGATTAGAAAAATAATACGGAGGAAAAAACAGAAGAAAGAGAAGGAAGTGAGACAGCTGCGGAACAAGGAAGTGTCAAAAAAAAAAAAGAAATAAGATAAGAAACAAATCATTGCAACATTCACTCCACCTTTACAGCAGCGTGTTACCAATCTGTCTGCATTAAACACAAAAACAGAGAACCACCACCAGCTTCACATGAGGACCTGGATGTCCTCCTACTAATGCGAATGTTGAACTTCTGCGGCATAATTCAAAACGACATTCGTATTCTGACATCAAAGAAAAGAGGTCTCAAAGCTTACCTGAAGTTTACAGATTTGACTGGACTGTCTCACATCAAGGACCACAAAGTCGTCAACAATTTTATTTATTTTATGATTTATCCATTATTTTCAGTATTATCAGTAAAAGAAATACGTGATGGACAATTAGCAATGGACCTGTTGTACAGTCAAGTCGACCAGATCACAAGTAAATGGGAAAACGAACTACTGACAATAGCTCACTATCATGCTTTTGTCACGTTTAAACGTAAAACAAGATTATTTATTATTTTATTTTATTTTTTTTTTTTTTTTGCTCTTTCCTCTCTTTCCGTGCTTTATTCATTTTATTTATATTCGCTTGTGTTTCTACCGCTATGTTAGTGTATCTCTGTTCATATCTGTTGTTTGACAGTCAGTGTATATGTTTCTTTCTCTTTCTTTCTCTACCTTTGTCTGTGCCTCTCTCCCTTTCTCTGTTATTCACTTACTTTCTGGTCCAGAGCCAGAATCAGGAGCTGAATTTGATAGCCAGCTGGGACTGCGCACCCTTCACATTGGTTATCTGTTCTTGCCAGTCTCCTGTCATTTTACTTTTTCTCGTTTACAGCCTTTTAAATTCCACTGGTGCTGACGATTACATAGGCTGTATTTTCCGACTTTCTAGACCTGCATTTCGCATAAACGCAAAGCAACAGTGCACTTTCCAACCTCCATCCACCAATCCTTTTATCGCACGTAGACTGACTTTATTGAATTTAGTCTGCGCATTACTTTCACCTTCTGAATTGGTCGGCACTCTTTCGCCAAGAATTGTTTTAATCATTGCTGGAATTTACCAAAACCGTAAAATCCACTTATAAGAAGCTCAAATTAATAACACCTGCAACATTTCTCGTTCGTGATTGGCAGACCGGCGTGACGCAGGACAAAGGTCATCGTCTAGACAGGCTGCGATCTTACTTTGCTCTGGAGTTTGTTTACCTTTGATGCTTATGTTCTCCAAGATGCTGCTAGTGACTCCAGATGTAAAAGTACACGCAGAAGAAACTGCGACATACGTTGAAATGCAGCAAAAACGTGGACAGCGTCGTAAATTCACACACACACAGAGTCACACACGCGCGCGCGCGCACACACACATGCACACATGCACAGAACGAGAGAGGGGAAAAGAGACAAAGAGGTAAATAAGTGGCGTCTTCGCTCGAAACATGGTGCACCTGCTGCCTAACTAAACTTCTAATGTTAGGAAAGGAATCGCACTAAAAGACTTCTGAATGAGCAACAAGCTGAAGTGACCGTTTTCCATTCCCCGCTCAGATAGCAGACGCCATGTGGCCCCAAGTTACAAGGCTGGCCAGCTGCACTGTGATCTTTCCAGCTGCAGGTGGATACAAAGACGAACCAGACAGTCTTGTAATTACACAAATAAGAGGTCATACCGTGCATTTTTTTCATGTAGCTTATATTTTTTGACATGAATAATCGTCTTCTGAAGAGTTCAGCCTTGTTAAGTCGTCTTATTTATCTGAGTAATTTCTATCATATTGATGTCTACATGTGAGCACTGTATTTGACATGTCATGGGTGACCTTTCAATATTCCTTTTGAGTAAATTAAAAATATTTAAATTGGTCACGTGATCAGAGATACATCGGCATTTGGATTTAAGTAACCTAGCAATTTGTTCTGTCGACCATAGCAGGTCCGTGCAGCAGGAACAGAACCTACCTGGGACCGAAGAATTCAGGGAGAAATAGGGTATTCTTATTTAACCCATGATCTCATCCAGTGGAGCTGGGTGCGTGCTGGGGAGACATTTGGCACTGACCTTGTTTATTGACTCAGTTTGGGACTCAAAGGCTGCTGTGCGATAACTTGGTTGGACAGGTAAACCCCTATAATTAATGTCTAGACTGAAATTGTCGACACGTCCTCAGCTAGCGAATCATTAAGTCATTAAGGGCCTTGTGTGCAGGGTTTGATAGTAGTCCTTAAGTGGTCACAGCCAGCCAAGCGTGAACAGCGGCGCGTCAGGGAGTGGCAGGTGCCACTAGTGAAGGTGAGAACCACGTGTGTGGTAGATGGATTGTCGCAAGGTAAGAGACAGAACGATCCGAGGGCTTGTCACACCTGGTTGGCAAGACTTATCAACATGGCACAGTGAGAGAATTGGTCTTTCTTCTTCAATCCTCAACCTAAGGTTAGGGATAGTCACTGGTCAGTGGGGTGTGATATTCCTCTCTGTTCATGCTGGCTAGTTGAAGGGTACCAGACCTGTGTTCATTCGATGCCATCTCTAGTTGTATGATGTGAAGCAAGTTCATTAAAATTAAGTAAGCAAGAATAAAGATCGATACGAGGTAGGAAGACAGCGCTTCGAGAGTGGAACGAGAGAGGGAGATAGATAAAGAAGGATGAAACCGGGGCAGCTGTCAGTCCCAGCAGCAGCACGACCTTTGAGGTGACATGAAGAAACATGCGGTCAATAGCGCCCCCTGTTGGCATCCCTGTTGCCGCCCTAAATGGTGGGAATTGATTGGCAATGCCGCGCGGTGGCTGCTCCGCTGCCGCTACCGATGCCGCATGCCGCCAGCACCTCATCCTTATAGTTTTGGATGGAGGTGTCGCCAGCTGCCGCTAATCTCGCCACCCTACAGCATGCCTTAGCTTTGAAGTGAATGAGTCTTGTTGCTGACGAGCATCGGAGGATAAGGACCCCGAGAGGCTGGGATCCGCACAGGTGCAGGAGTTTAGAAAGGGGTCAAGGGTTAACGCGAGTCCAACACACACACAAAATAAGTTGCTGGCCTTGTAAAGGACCATCAGTGTATGCATCACCTGTCATCACAAAAAGAATCTTAATGGGTGATAAATAAAATACATTTTTTATGTTTTAATACTAAGATAATTTTTCTAGTCTACAAATCGAGTAGACTTCCCGGTGGCGCAACGGTTAGAATCATCAAAGTCACCCATTATATTGTCTACAGTGTCTTCTTTATCGAAATTACTCCACCGAATGTTGTGAAAGTGGAGGGATCAAATATTAACCGTAACAAAGTAAAATAATAATTTTCTTCGGTATTCTTTTTCTTTTTTTTTCAGTTCTTACGCTTCATTTTCAAACTATAAACAAAGACCGTCGGAAGCTGCGAATTACCTCCGCATTAGCCAATCCTGCATTATTACCAAGGAGAAGTTAATAACTGATTCTTTTATTTCGTAGTGTTAGGGTTAATAACCAGCTTTGTTTACTAGTTAACTTTTGTCAATTTTCACTCGACAGATTTCGGGCTCTTTGACCAGATATAATATTACGAAGTTCATCATTATCAAAACATCGTTTGAATTGTGGTTATTTTTATCCTGCAGCAATTGGGAGGATCACCGCGGGGTACATGGATTACGATGCATTTTAAGACCGTTTCTCACTTTTATTTTACGACAGTCAATTTCACTCAGTTTAAAACCAAGGAATCCATTATCACAGAAAGAGAAAAATACACAAAGTTGCCTCTAATTGCCTTTCCGGGTTTCCCTGTCAAACTTCTCACTGGGAGTTACGTATCATTGTGTAGCGACAGGTCACGTGTATATAAGATAAAAGATAGAGTAAGTAAGTGCATTTTTTTCGTGTGTTTGGCTTTCATCCAACGTCGGCCCTGGAACATCTTCCCCCTCATACCCCAGCTCCTTGCTAAACAAGTGCTGAAAGAATGCGGGGGAGAGATGGAGAAAAACAAGGGAGAAGACTCGACAAGCGGAACGGCCAACAGCCCCGGGGGACAGAAGTTAAGCTTGTGGAACTATTCCTCAAGGGTATTAGCTAGCTCGGCGCCTCACCTGTTTCATTTTTGCCTTGCCTGCTGGCGAGGAAACAATAATATTTGTTTGCTATTATGCACCCGTGAGTAAGAAATGTACTCTTTGTCCTCAACAGTTTACACGCATCAGTGCACGCTTTGCGATGCATGCGTGACCACGCACGTATCTGGTGCTTGAAAACTGTTTAGCTTCTGTTGGATGGAACAACACACAGACACAGAGGTAAAATTATCCTTAGTATTAAGAAATCTGTCATCCCATTACTGTGCAATATTAAATTTCGAACCTATCCTTCACGAAGATCAGTGTTTTCTTGAACCTTTTTAACCATCATAGTTCGAGCTGCAGCCTCAGTAATTATTTTGTGATTCGGTTATCTACAAGGATTTAATGTAATGTCTCTTTCTATTTTCATAGTTTTTGTTCAACAATCGTTTTAATTATATCAACCAAAGCAACAGGACTGTTATCATCCTAGAAGCAACTAGTCAAACTAATATTTACTAAACATAGGAAGGGACAACAACGGTTGGTAGCAGTAGGCCTGTGTACCAGAAATGTTTAAAAAATAATCAAAAGGTTTATTAGTACAAAATGGTGCATTAAGCTAAACTGCAAAATCCTTAAAGCATTTTATGTAAACGTGGATATTGTTTTGTTCTTCTCTCACTACTTTCCTAGAAAGAAAAACAAATATGTGTTCATGTGTTAACGGAATCTCACTCCCAAACTTCTTTTCGTGTTTCCCTTTGTTGTGTAGATTTTACGGTTTTACATTAGCAGCTCGACTTTCGCAAGAACAGCTTTAGGAGGTGTTTATCCAGTGCACCTGGAATCGTGTCAGTCCCTCTTTCTTGGAGGGGAAGGGGTTTCTTGACGCCCGGAAAACAAAATCTTCACCGACAATCCCTCCCCCAACCCCTTTGACAAGTATTTGTGGCACGATAATTCCCCTCCTCAGCTGCACATTTGTGAAGACAAGCGAAAACCCATCTCGTCCCTCAATCCTTTTTCAAGGTCTTGTTGTAGGTACGACAGATAGGGAAGAAAGGTTTCGGATTCCAAGCCAGAAAAAAAGCGAAATTTTTCTTTATGTCGATCTTTCATCGTGGCAACTAAAGAATGTAAACAACACGTGCAGTCGTTTTGCACCTCTGTCTCTCGTCTCTCCCCGTCCCTGTTTGCCTCAGCTCTTCGTGCGGTCTGTTTTTAGCATTTGTCGCCATAAACCAAACCCCCGCTAGCTTGCAAATCACAAAAACGAAAAACCAACCATCAATCATTATTTCTTTTTAATATCTTTTCAAGCCGTGATGAAAGTGCGGCTCACACCGGAGGAGAAACAATGGCCAGCCAGATTGTCCTTTTCTGGACGTCGCCATTGCCATAACTGGCGCCCTCCATCCTACAGCTTGCCAACTGCTTCCGCCACCTCGTTGTGCATTATTCATGCTGCACTTGCTTTCAAGCCATGGCTGAGGCGAAAAGTCTGTGTGTGTGTGTGGGTTTGGGAGGGTAATGTGTGGCTATTTTTTTTATAGACCCTTCCCCTCCCGCAATTACTGCAAATCTTTTGCCAGGGCAACGTCCCCCGAACCCACCCACCCCCAGTGTCTGGTATCATGCAGATGCTGCCTCGTGTTTGGCTTTGATTTGCAGTTTTGGTGAACAGAGTTTACATAAAGCATTACCGCCAGGAAATTTGCTCTCCCGCGTTTTTGGCGAGGTTTTAAATTATTGAAAAGCGTCGTGTATGGGCGCTGTTGTCTTGATAATCACATTTAGGGTTTCGAGGCTGTGGAAGTTCCTTAACAGGCCAGTGCGGAAATCAGAGAGAAGAAAAACAAAGATGTGGGTAGAGGGGGAGGGGGCAAGTCATTTGCGAATGAACGAACCCCAACACATTGGCCGCCCTGCCTGCTTCTGGAATTGTAAGAAACGTGCTGTTCGTCACAGCCGCTGTAAAAAAATAACAAAAATAAAAAACTGCGCTCAACCTGATGCTCAAGCCGGCAGAACGTCATCTTTTTTTTATTCCTTGTCCATCTTCCCGAATGAATGGTTTGTGTCCCACACGACACATCGCGAGAAACGAAGCTGAAGAGTTTCGCAGGCGAAAAAGAAAAACAAAGTCCTCGGTCTGGTACAAATGATGGACAGCACATGCCATATTCCATTATCGTCTCCATGAAAACCAGTAAAAGACGACAAAGCAGAAGTGTACACCAAACCGTTGGAAAAATCGATGTTTACTGTGACGTAGCAGCGAAACAGTTCTGCTTTCTGAGTTGCTGCAGATGGTCACAGCTATTTCCAGTATTAGTTAATCAAATTAAAAAAAACCGTCCACGATCCAAAGTGACAAGAAAATAAGTCTCTTTTCTCTGTTTCTTTGACAGACGTAGTTATGTGTATAAAAGTTTAACCGGTCTGGTAGACTCCATTACTTTTTTTTGTTTTGTTTTGTTCTGATGCGCGAGGGAAAATTATCCTGCCAGGATGTGACGTCAACTCGTTACCAAACGTCCTTCACCTTTCCGATATTTGTCAGAATTTTTTACTTCCGATTACGGAACGTTTTCTTCATGCGACATTAAACTCGAGATTTTTTGTCGGCATGTGTTTCATACTTTGTTTCAAGGGTTTACAGCAGGAATTTCTTTTAAAGAACGAAGAGAAAATGAAATAAAATCAAGCGTGGTTGGGAATCGATTCCCAGACAAAATCTGTCGATTCGCCTTTTCTTCTCCGAGGGGCTGCTACTCGCTAAAATCAGGGTAAGCACTGGTCTGGCAAAATTCAATCAGAAACCAGTAAACATGCATATACATAAATTACCTCTCCTTATCAGATCCCAGTATGGAAAGCGGCCATCGTCAAATTATAAATAATACAGAAAACAAGTATACGAAGTGGTGAATGTACCGAATTGAGAACCGTGCTATAGGGGTGAACAGATGGGTCCTGTTTTGTGAGTTAAAGTGTGTCTGCTTTAGTTTTATTAGCTAAAGCAGGTTAAACACAACAGCATGGTATCATCAAACTGCTTGGCTGTCAGACTGTGTTTCGACATTTTGCCCAGACTGCCCTCCTGGCCTGTTTCCTTCCTTTCTGGTTAGAGAGCGACAGACCCGTCCTCACGATCAGCTTTGGCAGTAAGCCCGGTGTCGGCAGTAATTACTCCTTAAGATTAGATAATTACGCAAAGTATTCCCCCTTGTCGATTTTTAGACCCTTCTTCTCCTCCAGGGTCTGTTGTTCTGCACAAGGAGGATGTCAGAATTAATGTCGATGCTCTCCTGTGCGCATCTGGTCCACGAGGCTGAAGTTGAAGTCTGCCAACGAGAAGCACATGAGACAAACAAAGCCAGGGTATTGTGGGTATGTCAGAATTACCCAGAAAAAAAACCCAGATTCGTAAAACAGCTAATAAGGCTGACATGAGAGCCGGAACACAAAACTTCCACAAGATGGAACAGACAAGGTCGGCTGAACAAACGAGAAAAAAGGAGTCAGAGACACACACATCCTTTTCTAATTTGGTGTTCAATTTGTATTCTTATTTCCGTTGGACCATTTTCTCCCACAGAACGGGCTATAGACTTCACAAGCATGACAAGCTGGCTTGTAACATTAATCAATCGTCTCCCTTTCAATTTGTGGATGCTGCTGTTTGAAAACTTGAAAGAACCAGTGACATCGCCAGACCGTTAGAGGGGAGAGCACCTAGCCACTCTTACCTGGCGGTGTCTCTTTGTCTACAAAGACAGCTAATTAGTCGTGTGTCCATTACATGGACAAAATGGTTCAGCGTCTGTTGCATGAACTGTAGGTCACAGATATATTTAAACACATAGATTTGCATCCATTTAACGGACAAACGATAACATGACTCTCTCTTTGTCTTGAGGTTCCCCGTCTTAATTAAGATCCACAGCTATGTCTAGGGTCTGTGAGGTTTTGTAGGTATTGAGCAAAAGTAAGGCAATCCCGGGAGTACTAATGCAACTCTCCTTCCTAAATACAACCTCAGATGGTGTGAACACCTCTCTCTTTTCGTTTGGCCGAGCCTGACTGGAAAAAATATCCAGCCTTGCTTGTTGAGCAAGATAAAAGATCCTTAGAGAAGGTGTCCATTTCTTCCAGTCCATAAATTACAGTTAAAAAAATCACTAGAACGACATCAGTGGATCACAAACTAGTAATTGTTTTGTTTGTCCCTCTTTAGCTACAATTAGCAACAGCTTTGACATTTAGGTGATGTAGTGCTCCATCTAGTGCGATAGTACTCCTACTATTCAGGTCACTCTTCGTCGCATCTTTGGCTGATGTGAAGAGAAAAGCTTGTTTTATATTTTATTACAGGAATACATCACTCTTTACATTGTAGCTCGCATTTAATTCCGTCTTTCTAAAAAGTGTTAACTTCTACCTTACACTAGTTTTATCAGTCAATAGACAGATGAGATGAACACGATACTTACATTTCGCCGTCTTCTTTATCGTCCATGTTGCCATTATTATTGTTGTTGTTGCTATTATTATTGTTGTTGCAATTATTATTGTTATTGCAATTATTATTATTATTATTGCTCTTCTTGCTTTTGTTGCTAGCAAAACCTTTTTCCTCCCTACCGTTCAAAGTTGCAACAACGATTGTAAGATAACTTGTAACATTACCTGTGCTACCTCCAGGTAATATATTTCATTTTTACAGTATTGCATTTCATCTCCTAATTCATCACCAGCATTTTGATTTTGTTTAATAACATGCTCAGCTGCGCACTTCGTGACAAACACCTTCTCCCATCAGCCTCCCTTCCATACCCCATTTTCTAAAGAAACGGAACAGTTAAAAAAAACTGCTCTTGCTTTTCAAACAAAATCAACCTGAAGTGTTCGTTCGATAACCTGGTAAGACGACACTTTTCAAACCTCTCTCCAAGAACGCTTCTGGCTTCATTAAGCGCGTGCAGTAAGGTTTCCTCGTGCCTTTACGCTCTGCACACGCAAAATGGTGCGTTCGCCGTTTTTGAAATGTCGGGTGTCCTTACACGCCCATAGTTTTGTCTTTTTTTCTCGGAAAAAGCGAGAAATTCGCTGGACATGCTGTGGTTGTTATTAACACTATTAACCCTCTCAATGCCAGTCCGTTCTCGGGTGTGCCTCAAGTGCTGGCAGGCGCTGTATTATGACATCGATTTTCAGATGATGTCTTTGCCTGTCATGTCATCGTGTCTTCGAGAGGACAAGATGTCTGGTCGCTAAGGGGCAACGGACTGGTGCAGTCTTCATATTTATGTTTGTATTTACACCCGTGTCTTTGTGGTCATGATGGATGTGTGTATTTATTTGTTGGTTTTATTGTATTATGATATATAATGATTGTATTTAATTAACCATTAACACAGGAAAAGAGTATAAAAGAGGGTCATAACAGCAAAATAGGTTCATAGGAAATTGGGGAGTGGTTTGTAATGAGACAGGAATACTATAGGTCACAACATTTTATTGCCATTCTCTAAGAAAAGTAGAAACTTTCAACCTCCTCAAAATTGTTAATGTCTATGCATTCACTAGAACCAACGCACATTTCATTTGTCCTGACCTGGATGAACTTATCATTGCCATTCTCTTCCTCCTAATCATCATAAACAGCTTTGGTGGAGGCTGTTACTGAGGTTAGGGTCTCTGAGTAAGAGACCTTGAAGGTTGTTTTTTGTTCCAAGTGACTGTGTGTGTGTGGAGATGTTTGGGAGGGTGTGGGTGTGTGGATGGGGGAAAGACTGCCTGAAGGGTAGATTGCC
The DNA here is from genome assembly GCA_004794325.1 of Pomacea maculata. Classification (NCBI taxonomy): domain Eukaryota; kingdom Metazoa; phylum Mollusca; class Gastropoda; order Architaenioglossa; family Ampullariidae; genus Pomacea; species Pomacea maculata. The sequence continues at coordinate 89,911 of SRHC01003546.1, read as the reverse complement.
CTGTCTCGCAATTTGGCCTCAACAACTTGCGCCACCTGCACGTCAGACACTTGGAAATTAGCGTCTCTCGTTACCTTCAGAATGCATTAATGTTCACAAGCATTTCAAAGGTCATTGGGTGCACTTCTAGCCACTGTTTGCTCGAGCAGGCCACTCTACAACGTGCGGTAGTAAATTGTGTTTGTGCACCTCCTTGACCTCTATGGGAGATAATGAAAGTAAAAGGTCCACAAAGAAGCTGTCGTGAATGGACCTATAATAAATACAGTCACCCATCTCCATGAACACACACGCTCAAGCATATACAACAGACATTAACAAATATGCACGTAAGCATTTAGACACTTACCTTCATCTAAATGACTCTTTGTCAAGCGTGAATAACATCAGAAATTGGCTTTCAAGTGCAGGTCAGAAGATCCGGTTACTGAGAGACCTTTGCAGAAATGTTTACCAATCAGGTTATTTTTATCCAGCATGAGTCCATTCTTCGACTTTCCTAATTTGTTGATTAGTCACGTGCAGGCTTCATGGTCTTGGTCCCTGCACTGGACTAAATGGTGTAGCGATAAACAGACGAGTGGTACACTGGGAAAATTCGGTACTGAAATGAAAGCAGAGGCAGCAGCATCACCACGGAATGAGGAGCGAATTTTGACAAGTTTGTCAGCTGCCCACCTGCTGTACGACAGTTGCGTGCCTGCCGTGCCCTGCCCCTCCGTGGCGCAGCGTCTACGACTGGCGCTCCGCTCGCGGCTGGGCCCCGCTGCATGAAGCGGTCACTTGTCGCTGGGCGCCATCGCCGACACGTGGGTCCGCACGCGCTTCCTCCCGCAGAGAAAGCATGGAGTGGAGTTGTCTGCCGCACAGCTGAGATCACAGAGGTCCGCTGCAGGGGAAGAGGGAGGGGGAGGATGCTCCGAGCTCTCTGACGAGTATCATAAGTCGGTGAGCTTAGTGCTAGGAGACAATTTGTATTTTGCCCCTCCCCTTAATACTCCATTTGACTGCACTCTATTCTACCCTGGTTTTGATGCTTTCTCTAAACTGCTTATAGTGCATTTTTAATGCAAAAACTCTTCCTTCCTCCACCTTTTTTTATGCGAGCCTTCTCAGAATTTTTAGAGATTTAAGATAGAAAAATATATTGAAGTTATTCATCTATCAAAATTTATGAAATGGTAAGAATGTAACAATTATTTTAAAATATCCCCTGTTTTTGTATCGTTTATTTCTTATATCATCTTCATTGATCAGGTCATGAAATTACTAGGCTCTAACGTGGATAAGGCCTAAAGTAATTGATGCTCAGGATGACGATGATTAGGATGATGATGTTTTAAAACATCAAAAGGGTAAAAAAGAGCATTAGCTAATTTTAAGCTAATTATAATGCCGGAAATTGCTAAATCACACAGCCACGCATCTTTGCAAACTTGTGTAAGTAGGATTTTTGCAATGAAACTCTTGTTCTTATGGCAAGCCTACCGACATGTGATTTCCAAAGTGCTGTCTGTATGTTTTCCCCTTAGTTGAGTTTAATGACCACACACACATTTCTTAAATTCATGTCATTCATTCTCAGGTCAAGACGACATGGGTAAATGATCGAAGTGGCATACGGGTGATTTCTTCAGAATAATATTATCCTTCTCATGACATAGAGGACACAAGTGAGAGAGGGTGTGTATGGCAAAGAAAAGACAGACGCTGTTAGAACTGATGTAACCACGTGATTGCTTCGCGCACAGGTTCGCAAGTCCATTTAATTGTCAAAAACAGGAGCATCCTTGAAATACCATGTACAGAATGTGAAATGTCAGGAGGGGACTTGAAAGTGCATATCTGAGAAAATGAGCCTTGCCAGGTCACCTGGTCTAACTCAAGCAAGCTTTCGCTGTTTATTTATTTTTACCAAAAGTAGTTCTCGTGTCTACAAAACAGACGTCAGGATTGTGCCTGAACGCGTTTACGAAGGCCTGAGCCAGTGGAGGAGAGCTGGGACCATATCTTCATTAGACTTAGCAGTGTACAAACGTGACGTCATGAGTTTGACCACTTTGTGTGCATAAAGCGATGAAGGTATTCTCCCATATCGAAGAAAATAATATCTTGCATCGAGTTTTACACAATAATTAGTAAAAAATCTTGCATCCCCGTTTGTAAATGACTAGAAGTGCTGGGGATGTCTTTCAGATGTAAAACTGAAATAAATCATTCTTTACTAGATGATGAATATATGTCGTAATAATCAATACCGTGAGGACTGACTGAGCTGGGTTCAGATCTCGCCTCAGGCACGCTTTTCTTTCTCTGCACGTGGCCTCTGTTTACAGAGCTGGGTGCTTTGCCATGATTTAGCTCAGCTGCTGGAATCCATTCGCTTCCTGTCCCACGTGTCGTAATGGAAGACAGTTGGTTGAAGAGGAGAAAGTGGAGAGTTTTCCATTTAGTATGAGTGTATGCTAGGTTGTGTATTCTAGCTACATATAAAATCGCTTTTTCATGGTAACGGCTGATCAGTTAATGACACACTATAAGTAGTATAATCCTTGCAGGTTATCTTTTGGGCAGTTGCAACCGTAAGGTTATAATGCTCTCCTCAAAATACACAAAAAATACATTTGTCATGATATATCTCTAGTGTATAGCACAATGTTTGCATTGTTACTATTTTATAGAACTAATTTATGAAAATTGCACAGATCGTCTCTTCTTATTGAAAGCAATAAATAAAATTGTCTGTGCTTGCTACTTCTGCGTACGTTGGAAAGTCTTATTTCCTAACCACCGCCTGGAGATATATATATATGTCCATTCGCTTTTTTCCTAAATTTTATTTCCTAAAGACCAGCCACCCCCATAGTGCATAGCAAAGATTTGGTTTCATCGCTAGCATTCAACCAATTCATTCGAAGTTATTACATCTGCAGGAAGTCCAAGACCCTCTCAGATACCAATTTCTTCCATGACAGGTATATAATTAGCCGGGGCCCACCTGCCGGGGCAGGAAGTACTGAACTACCGACTTTAAACTAGTCGGCCGTAGAAAAAAGATTGAAAAACTACTTAATCCCAACCCACTACTGCAGAGGAAAGTACTAATAATTAATTCGTTTTGCCCAAGCCAAATGACAAACATCGCCCACCAGGAACCTTCCCCTTGATGACTAAGCTATTGGTCCTCCAGGCGACGATGAATGTGGTTGTTATTTTTTTCCCCCCACGCAATGCTCGCGTGCGATAGATTGTCAGGATTGCCTGCTGGGAAAGTAATTTTTCCTCAATTAAAATAATAGTAGCAGGCATTCGTTCTCGCTAATCGTGACCCAAAATGGCAAAATGTTTGGCGGGCATGCAAACAGCGCTGGCCATCTACGCACTGTCAAACACTACTCACGTGCTGCCGAAACACTAGAGCTGGTCGAAGGGACTAACAGGATAATTGCTGATCCATGTTTGTTTGCTTGTTTTGTATTGGATTTGTCATCCCACGCGGGCAAGATTGCTCTAACTCATTGTTCCAACTGTTATTCAAATTACTATTTATAGATTATTTTCTTTCTTCTTTTTATTTTTCTATTTTCGTTTTTCCCCTTATTTATTTTTGTTTATTTCTTTTACTTGTTTCCTTTTTTATTTTTGTTTATTTCTTTTACTTGTTTTCTTCTCTTTATTCACCCCTCTTCTCCCACTCTATTTTCCTCCTTTCATGTCCAGTGGTTTAACGGCGTCAACCATGATGTGAATAAAATTAGAAGTTAAAAGAGAGGAAACACGGTAGGGTAGGCATTTAATTGGATAGAATCAATGTTCTTCTAGAAGTTTCACCAGCTTTCGGGACTTTTACAGCGGACATCAAGACTCGAAAGCTTAAACCGCAGTCGTATGCGTTGTGCCGTAAATCGTCTCCTTGTCTCAACTTTACGTGCTACGTGGAGCAGTTACGTCCTGCCGGGTCTGGGAACTGAGGGCTTGACGGTAACGTTAGTGATGGAGGATGTCACTCCATGTACATGAGTTTTGTAACACTCGTGTGTCTGGCCTCGGTCCAATAGGATAAGCATCATCTCAGACGCTGGTACACCGCGGGCAGTTAACAAAACGTGTTTTAACATTTCCTCGCACGTGGAAATCTCGAATCACTCGTTTATGTCTGCCGAGCGTACGCAACTCAGGGGAGACGAGGGGGTAATTTTCTGCCTCCTTGACATCGGAGCCTGACATAAAAGGGAGGTGATTCGCGTGCAGGGGAGAAAAGAATGCCAGTGGCACGACTTGGATAGATTGTTATTCACGCGGTGGCCGGGTGGGTAGAGAGAAGAAAGGGGTACTCCTGCACTGTTAAATGACAGGCCGAGCTATTCGCGCAACGTCTTTTAATACAATTTACAACGAGTCGAGAGAGATACCCACGAAAGGAAGGGAATTAAAGAGGTCAGAAAGATGGAGGAGATCTGCAGGCCAGACGATAAGCTTTTCCCACCCCAACCTTTACTCCCCACTTACGATTGGAAAGCGAAACGCGTCGGGCAACATCAAAGCCCGGAGTCACAAAAGAAAGGAGGCAGGAGAGAGGAAGAGAAATAAAAAATGGGAGTGCACCTGCAAGCTAAATTTATGTGCAATTGGTGAGATTGGAAAAAATTAATCTTGTAAAGTTGTGAAGCTCATGAATAGGAACGCACTGCACAGGAATTAATTGAGGTTGGGCAGGCAGTGCTTTCCGCTAACTAAGCCTGGTGGACGGAGAGGAGGATGCCGGGTAATGACCTGCTGTGAGTTTTTGTCCCCTACGTCATGTCCGGGTGCTTGCGCCGTACGTGTGGATGGTCGAGTTTGGAATAGTGGTGAACGAGCGGTTGAATGAGAAGATGGTTCCGTATACTGTCGCTTTCTAATTCAACTCTTTCCACTCTCTATCAAGCACATTTGTATCAGCGTGGGATGTAATCACAGAAGAGTCAACGACTTGCACATTAAAAAAAAAATTTTCTTATCTCTTCAAGAATATTTCAAGACCCTGGACTTAGCAGATGTCTTGAGAGTTACCAACATTACCATTATTGACAAGACACCAAAGCAGCCACCCAGCGCCAGACACATGTAATAGTGATTCTCCACCTCTGACCTCTCTTTTTGCAGAGACTCGAGGTCTCCTCCACTCAGGAGGAGGAGACAAGGGAGGTGGCTAAGGGCACAATCGAAGGTGTGGTGTGGGCTTCCACATTGTACAGTGGCAATAATGTCGCGCCAGACACTTAATATGACAGGGTCGGAACGAGGTCGGGAGGGGGTGCGAAGGAGAGAGAGAGAAGGAGAGAAAGAAAGGCGTTCGATAAAATTGTCAGACGGTCGCCCGCACTCCATCACCGCCCGTCATTAGCGGCAGACTCTCAGCACGGCCGTGAACTGTGACCTCCGACGTTTGCACTGTGCATGGCAAAGCAGACATCTCTAACCTGCAGATCCGCTAACACTGATCTTCACGCTGATCTCCTCCGAGGTCAGCTAGGACAAGCACGTCGAAGTCACCTACTGAAATATACGTCAAGTGCTTCTGAAAAAAAAATTACACAGGTCTATGTATATACAAATCTTTGACTACAAAACTATGTAAGTACATTTCTTGTAATACTCCAGTCATTTGGTGTGTTCACGTGATATGACGTCGGCAGCACGTGTTTTGACAGAGGCACAAGAAAGCGTTAATCAGCAGCAAAAGGTCTTGTGCGTGCTGCACGCTGATCCTGTATTCGTCCTCTTAGCCTTTCCGCGATCGACCTCGTGTCACGTGGCTTACCTCGACGCGGTTCAGGACTTTTTGCTCAAGAAGAACATAAGCACATGTACGTTTTTAGATTTTACATGATTTAGGGATATGACAAGATTTACAATGCAATCCTGCTGAGGCTGGCTACTTAACTTAGGTAACTGCTTCGTTAACCACATTTGGGGAGGGATTGTGAAAGATTTAAGCGACTGATACCTTGGATGACCGTTGTTATTTAGGGTTGTATCTTTCTTTTTTGTGTTCTTTCTTGCTATGCTTTAAGAATTGTGTCCCTATATACCTCAGTTATCGATGTTTCATAAATTCTGTAATTAAGGCACATATGTTAAAGGAGATTGATACAGGTGCACACACAGGTGGACAATATAAGAGAGAAGTTCTCTCTGTTCTGAGACTGTAGTGACAGGTAAGACTGTGTGTGTGCTCACCGCACAGTATTTTACGGTCTTCCATCAGAGACCCACACATTTTCTGTAGTCCCCACCTCTGGCTACTGCTTCGCTTCCTACAATACCTCCCCACCCCACTGCATGATATAGATTGCTATTTCGTCATAAATTACTGACCGAAGCTTGACGACAGCAGTCGATACCCGGAACCGCTCTGCCGTCCATTACGTTGCGATTAGACATGCGCACTGTCCACCCTGCACGTGACGTTTATCTCCGTCACAGCCTCCTTCTTCCTGGTTGCTGCGTCGCAAAATAGCATCATTAGGTGGTGTACCTGGACAGGTGTGTATTAATGAGCAGGAAAATTAGAGCATGCTTTTAACATGTTGCAGCAGATGGAAGGAAACGCGTAATTTTACAAAACTTCACATTCAGAGTAACATCTTAAACAATGTTTGGTAGGTGCTTAGGGATCCTCGGTGTAAGGTATACTACTACTCCTGAAAGACAGCTTCAGCAGACAGGACATTTAAAACACACTATATTGGTGATAGTCAAACCTCTCATTTCAAAGAAAAGTGTACAATAATGCATTTCTAGTAAATTATGCATCATAAATAATTACTGCGATAATAATAACAATAAAGCTATGAATCATTCAGTACTCTAAAATAAAATATTCATTTGTTCGGTATAACGTTCACAAAATCACAAAGGTGCACAATTTTTCCAATTTAAAAAAAAATGTACCGACGAGATGTAAACATGGATACATCCTCGCATTCAATGGTTAGTTGCTCAAAGTGTTTCTAAAACTTTTTCTAAATAATCAAAATTAACAACTTTTACTTTTTTTAAATGATTCGTCTGCTATTTAGATGAGCATACAAACAATTGTGTTGACGAGAACAAAAGTCTGACTAAAACAACTTTTTTATTATTTATACAAGTTTTAGTAAAAAATTTTCTAGTATTGTGCTGCTCAGTGCATTTCTATAAAACTGATTCCCTAAATAGATTTAACGCCTGAAAGTGTTTAAAATTAGAACTGTGCTGTACAGCTCGTCCCAGAGGTGATATTTCCCGAGAGGAAAAATTTGTCACAATTATCTCTGTCATTTTTATGTTCAACACCAACACCACCAGCAGCGGTGCAAACCTCACCACCACCACCACCTACACCACACCACCACGACTTCGACCGCGGCACCTCATTATCCGCAGTGCACGAGGTCTGGTTAATGCAGCCGCTGCTGGTATTGCCAGTCCTGATGCGATTTGTTCTGATACAATATTGGCAGAAGCTGCTGTGTTTGCTTCCAAAATCTGGCCGACACAAGCGACGCCTATTTTCTTCCACTTGCCAGCCGTATTACCCATAATGCACCCACCCTGGTCCGGGCCACGCACTTTGCCGCCCGCGCAATAATCCAATTGTCCACTCAGTTGCTTCCCTTATCTGCTGATGCATATCCTGTTACACGCCTTGGGTTTGTCCTCGGGCCAAAGTTCAAACTGTTTAGGTCACCGTTTGCGAAAGTTTTCTGTTTTTGCCCAGTTAGAGCGACCCGGTTTGAGTAAACAACGGATATCTTACAGTCCTGTTTCTTCACTGGTTGAACCACCCCTATCAGGTCTAACCCTAGGCAATCAAATCCAATTACGTCAAAAGGAAGTAAAATAGGTAAAAAAAAAATCTTCTAGTTATTTTTTAAGGAAATAAGTGGGGATGATGAACGGTTGGAGGAATCCTTAAACTGTCAGGGAAGTGAGGGCAATGAGTGGAAAATATAAACAATCAGACGCATCAGGAGTAAATATAACTTTTATGTGTAGCTTGAGTACAGTCTTGTACACTTGTGATTGTTATGTATGTGTATGTATAGGTAAGGTGGAGGTGAAAGTGCATGAAGAGCAGGAGTGCATTAAGATAATGGTAGTAGTCATTTATTTTCTTATCAGTGCTTATATGTTATGACTGATAATGCTGCAGAAACAGATATAAAATGAAGAGAATGAACCCCTATTGGTAGGTGGAATTCTCCGCACATTATACCAGGGCGGCAAAGTAAAACAACTCAGATGGTCAAGAGAATGTGGAATGAGGATAAAGACTGACATGAGTAGTCATGGCCATTAGCAACAGTAAATGAGACATCTACATAATCAAAGCACAGCTCGACGAGGTAATCAGCTTTTAGTAGTAAGTACAAAGACAGCAGGTCCCCAATAGATATCCACATTAGGATCGCAACAACAACAGGGACTGGCTGGGCTGGACATGGTCTGGAGCAGCAACAACATCAGGTTTACTACAAAGTACAATCTGTAAAAATCCTTCCTAGTACCGATCCTGATTTATGGATGTGAAACGTGGACCCTGTTGTCGATACAGAGAGTCGAATCCAGGCATTTGAGACTAAGGTAGGCTGCTCCGGATTTCGTACAGGATCCATAAAAACAATGACTGCACGATAGTAGCAGCTTAATGGAACGAATGTGAATGAATGACGTCATTTAATTGTTTGATTGCGTTTCAATGACGTCAAAAAGACTGTTGACGTCAAGAGAACGTTAGAGCGTAAGGAATGTTGGGACGGAAAGAACGTTTTGTGAATGAAGTGAAAAAAAGAAGTTCATTCAGGAAAGAAGTGCTGCACGCGCTGAGGAGTGTGAACGTCTACCTATTCGTTGGTAAGAAAGAAAGTTAATTCCCTTGATTGCTTTGATAGCATCGCCGAGCCAGAATATCAAAGCTAAATATTGATAGATATCGCACTCCCTGTGATTGGACGAATACGGAGTTATATTTGTGTGAAGATGTCTTTCCACTTGAATTTATTTAAATGAACACTGATCTTACTTTCTTTACTTGAAAGAAAGAGATTGGATGATATTGAACTGAATCAGGCAAACCTTTCTGTCTAATTAACAACATCGGGAGTGAAAGAGAGACAATTACCTGGTGCCTTGAGTGACATTTCCAGCCTGAATAGGAGTTCATGTTCGTGGGGGATTGTTTTCATGAGAGTGATACTCATTTCTGGTGCCTGGGTTCGTAAAGGTGTTTAACTAATTATTTGTAAAAAGAAAGAGCGCGTAATTTCACAAGCCTGATTGGTGAGATTGTGACAGTCAAGAGAAAGCTGATTGAATTCAGTAAAAAAAAAAACTAGTCAAGGTAAAGACCACGTGACAGGGTAACACTAACTTCACTAGTTAGCGGTTGCTGCCGTTAGGTTGCGCTGGTTGGTTTTTGCAGGAACATGAAAGAAAATAACATCTACAATAATCAGCTCTGTATTGATGTGATGGTTTACAATACTCACACGGATGAATGAAATATTTTCAATCTCTCTTTTTTTGCAGACGTTCATGAGTTCGCTCGCATTTGTGTGTGTGTGTGTGATCGTAAGAGGGTTTATTTATCATTTTTCTGTATCTGCAATGCATGTGCGTGTGCAGTGTGGGGTTTTTAGTCTCTGTTTTGAGAGCAGCAAGAGAAATGCTTGGGAAATTCTACACCTGCCGGCCACAGCATTGATGCGCCTCCAGGGACTCGGCATAATAGGCCTTCAGAAACCTGCAGTCTGTCACTTTTATTGCTCTCCTATCTCTCTCGCTACCGCTGGTTTTCATTTCCTTCTTGCCTCTCTACCTGCCCCAATCTCTAATGTTTGTCTGCCTGTCTTCCTGTCTCCATGCATACAGGTCTTCCTTCTCGTTTGTCTTCCTGACTTCCTGTCTCTTGACCGTTGGCTTTTTCGTCCTCCTGTTTTTTAGCTGCTGCAGATTCCTTAATGTTTCCAGCATTAAAAATGCAATAAATTCTTAATGCAATTAAATTACAATCTACAAAACACTGCAATACAGTTTGCAATACAATACACATCTCTAATGCAAAACAATCCCCAAGTCTCCAACCGGCATTTGCGTTATAAAAGAGTAAAAGCTAAAGTAGAACAATATCAGTGCCTCTGCATATATAAATATTTAATTTCTACTTATTTTGACATCTCAGGTTTTTTAATGTGAACATTTAGCTTTTTTTTTTTACTTTGGGAAAAACATATTGCTTGGAGGCGAACCAATTTCTCCATATCGCCCTACGCTGGTTACCTACACTAAGGATTCTATACAACGGGTGGCTAGTGGTGTGTGTGCGCGCGCGAACTTCATGTATCTATTTGTATTTTTATATGACTGTTTAACATTAAATGTAAAAATTGAATCGTAAGAGCAAAAAACATTTGCATATGACGGCAAAGAGATTCGGATTTGACAGAAAGAGTGAAACAAAACTTCGATCATTGAGAAGAGACGGTATACGCGTACTACCATGGTGTGGGGTTAATAATATTTATAAGAAAGTAAAAATAGCTTAATGAAATTGTTAAAATCAACTGAACAAATCGAAAAGTGCCTTTGTGTTTAAAAAAAAAATCCCCACGATGTTTGTAGGTCCGGAAGTCTGGACTTTGGTGAAGAACTCACAACCTTTACCAATTTACCTGTAACATGTGTTTCCATACTAGCGAGCATAGGCGATGCAAAATAGTTGGTAGGAGGAGCAAGGGTTGTTATGTAACATTGATCAAGAAGTGAAAAAAAACCCCTCACACATTAGTCTTCAAGCAGCCATTTCCTCTCGTTGACCTGTAATAGGAGAGAACATTTAGCGCGAACGACATCGGTTGTCTTGGTGCTAATCGACATGACCATTTTTAAACATCTCACGCTCTTATTTTCTCCATTAAATTGCATTTTTCTTGATGCTATATTGACCACTATGGTCTAGGTATTTTAGTTTAAAATTACAGCCTTCCTGTGTTAAAGAAAACTCTTTTTCACATTAGCAACTTGCTGCTGTATCCTTCTGAGTTTGACTTTGATCTCTGGCTTTTAAATTTCTTTGATGGCTAAACCACAACCATCTTGAAACAAAATGTCTCTTTTTGATCTTCCCCTGGGTGCACTGGCTATTACAGTCAAGCCTCTAACATGTGCTAACCTAAAATAATATCCTATTTTTTTCTTTTCTTAGAAGGAAAACTTCGAAAATCTTCTCATTGATTTTACTTTGTCCTGAACTTGTATACAGAGGAAGTAGTTACTCTCTGCCCATGTTTCCTTTGTACATTCAAAACATCGTCGTATAGTCGCCTTTAAATCAGAGTTTGAAGCAATGTTGATGGTTTAGAAGGCAGAAACACTCTACCGTGACTTCCTGCCTCAGAACATCCTCGTTCTTGATGGTCTTCAAGCTCTCCAAAACTCTTTGGTTTTACATTTGTTTGCTGGAATCCTTCCACAAGACGTCTGTATTACCACGCAGCCACGCAGAACGACCGTAGACCATTGTCAATTTCTGTCAGAATTACTTCAAGCAGTCTTCACCGAGTCCTTTAGGGTCCACGTGCCACTTCTCTGGGATTGAATGAGGGGTGGGGGAGGAGAAAGCTCCGTTCTCCGCAAAGTCTAATCAGCCCGTACTTGCACCCAGGGACGATCATCCAAAATTCATTCTTTTCTTGACTGATGCCGACGGATACTGAAAAGGTGATTGCCGAGTCTCCTGAGCACCGCTCTGGGAGAAGTCGTTCCGTGGCCAGACCTTTGACACGTTGAGAGGTTAGAGAAGCTCTGCAACATCCGGGGGTCTAGCAAAGGACATAACTCGTAGTCACAAAACAGGTTTTGGAGTTCCAAAAGCTTTCTCAAACTAAGAGATATCTCGTCTGAGAAAAGTTGACACCACAGGGAGAAGGAGGAGACGACGGATAAAAAAAGCAGGGGGCGCGTGGTGATAGGGGTTGGGTGGGAGCGGATCAGAATCCCAAAGAATCTTCTTCGTGCAGGTTTAAATGAAATTTTTTTTTCTAAGGATGGGAGGGAATGGTGGGTGGGGTGGGGGAGAAGGAATAGGCAATCTCGGAAGAATTTATTCCAGCCATAGAATAGCCTGGACGTGGGAACTGAAGCACTGAAGAAACGCTGTCTTCTATAGAGGCAGACAAACCTTTTTTTTCGCTTTTTTTTTCCTTCCCCAACCACCCGATGGTGGTCGGCCCTTAGGGTGCATGAAAACCCGCCAGCTACCAGGCCCTGCAGTGACGTGGGCAATCATACTGAGGAGAATTCTTGCAAACGAGCCTGTTGGAACCCTCATACCGCATGTCTGTCACCCCCGAATGGACTTTTTTCCGCGAGAGCTGAGGTCCTTGTGTGACCCCGCACGGGAGACAACCGCTGGTGTTATTAACTCGTGGCGTATTGTTTCATCTGTTCCAGCAAGCCGTTAATTAACACTCCTTGTTGCAAACGTTTGCATCTCGTTGACTGCGTAAGCCGCCTACATCTGGGAAGCAATGAAGAAATGTTGCCTTTCCTTTTCAATTTGTTCCGACTTTCTGATAGAGTGACTTCCCCTGAATATTCTATTATGCGTGTGTTGCACTTCTGCGTTGGTCAAAGAACACCAAGTTAATTAAGCCTCCATAAATTACATTCTATAAGCAAACAGACACACAAAGGCGCATGTAATCCAAACTATACTTTTACCTAAACTTGACAATGTGCATCAGCCATTACTTCAACAGTCCTTCAAACAGCATGTCACATATGTCAAGATTCAAAAGGTCTAGATAAAGTTAGAAAAACACTGATTAAAATGCTGTTTTGTTAGGGAAAGGTCGTAATGATAGCTAAATAATACAGTCTTCGAGGGAAAACATATCGCTTTACTGCTAAAACTAAAAATCAGTAATGGATTTAATAGTCTGAAGGAACGGACTCCATTAGAAAAGGAAACTGTGCCCGTTACATTTTAAAACAAATGATGCTTGTATTGCATTACATAGAAAGAGGGAGAGGGATTTGAGAAGGGGAAGAGGAGATAAAAAGGGGTCAATTAAAGATCTAATTTGGTTGAAAGTTTTCTACTAATAACGGAATAAAGTTGTGCAAGATGGCGTTAGCCTATTTGGAATAAACCACTACGCCTACACACATCCCCAAGTACAGAAAAAGGTCAAAACACAAACGTCTGGATGCGTTAAGGTTCAGCCAAAGATAGAAAAAGGACTCTAGGTATAATTAGGCTATCTGTGTACAAACATGACGTCACGAATTTGAAACATTATAGTCCACAGTAATATTAACCAATACGAATAATGAAGGTTCAGTAGCGGATGCAATGTGAATGATGAAATGGGATAACGAAAAGGAAAACTGAATAAGGACGACGAAAAAGGAAACAGAGAGAGAGAACACTTTTACTGCACGCAAAAATTCGCTTTTGACTAGCCATCATGTTCTGTATCTCAATTCGTGCTTTTTAGCAAAATCATCACAAAGAGATTTACCGGATTTTGCCGTCTCCTCTACAGGATGCACTCCTAGCCCCATCAAATCCTCCCGAAAAGCAGTGTCGTCTTAGCTGCTTTAAATCCGAGGGCTTGGAACATTTCCAGAAGCATCCGCTTCTTACAGCAAAGACGAAGGAAAGCAGAACGTAAAAAGGGAAATAAGGAATAAATAAAGGAAGAAACTGAAGATAACAAAGAACAAAATGAGCGAATATATAATGAGTTACATTTCATCCATCTTTTTTTTATTTATTTTCTTTTTTATTGGATCAGTCAGTCTACTTTAAAAGTTTCAATATAATGTTTGATTTTGTTATATATCTTTTTCTGATGTTTACACCTGACAGTGTTGTAAATATTTGTACAATTTATCACCTACATTCTCGAGAACTTCTGTAACTCAATCATACATTTTTTTTTTTTTTTTGGTAAGGTCAGTAAAAGTGAGGTGGTGGTGGTAGAAAGAACGGAAACCCCAGTAGAGGTCAGGCCGTAATGTGTGAAGTGAACCGATTTGGGCATGCAGCGCGCTGATGGCTGGGCATGCGCACTTATCTTTCATCAGCTGTCCCCGATTGGCGGGTGCGCTACCGGAAGACGACAAAGCGAAGACGTATCGTGTGTTATCATTTTGTGCTGTGTCACGTGACACGAGGGTACTTAAGGGATTTTGTTGCAAGGAAATGAAGGTAATAACTGCTGGTCCCCTCTCCTTTTATGCCAGTGAAGTACTCGCGTGAACGCGTGTGCGTGCGTACGTGCGTGCGTTCGTGTGTGAGTGCGTGTTTTTGGTAAATAAATTGCGAGGCAGATCAATATCGCGCTCTATAATTGCTTTCTCTCCTCAAAAAATTATTTTTATGATCTTTTCTCCATCCACTTCCGTTCACGTATATAAATCCTCGTGGATGCATGCGCGCTTGCGTGTGTGTAAACCAGACTATGTATGCGTTTCAAATAAAAGGTAATTCTGAGGTTGATCAGCTTACTTTTATCTGTTTGTTTTATTTTCTGTGCATTTCTTTCTCACCCCTTTCGCGAGTGAACGTGCATGCCTGTTTGTTTGCGAGATCGTGTCCCCGCGCCTTTGTGATCTCGCGATTGTGTGTGTGTGTGTGAGTGAATTTGAGTTTGAGTTTGAGTGTGAGTGTGATTGAGTGTGTTGTATTGTGTGTGTGTGAGAGAGAGGGAGTGTGTGTTACATATAAATTCGAGCAACCATATAAAATAAAGTAAAATATAAATTTCGCTAATTTTTTTTTTTATCTTGGAAGTATTTTTATTTTTTCTCATTGAATCTTGAACTGTTGTCCAACCTGTTACAGATGAGAACAGTCTTTAAAGTGTACCATCAATCACTATCAGTATACAGAAATAACAGCATTCATAATGCAACAAAAGAATAAGAAAGATCAAAAACTGGAGAAATTCTTTCAAACTTTTTTTTCGAGTTTTTCTTTTTTAGTGAAAATCTCTCCCCTCTCAGGCGGAATTCAAACTAATTGTGACTTTAGCCTGCGAGGAGGATTACTTCCAGAGTTTAATTCTGCATTCTGCTCCCTTTGTCCAGCATTGAAAACCCGAGACAAGGGCCATAATATCTCCAGAAAATCGAAACTTGTGTGCTTCGGGCTGTGTTTGAAATCCTTTGCAACATTTTTTTCTTCCGCCCTCCTGTAGTCTTTTGGCGTTTCCTTCATCTCTGCCTCGGCGTTCCGCAGCTTCCTTCACAAGCTCAAGTTTCTAAAATTTTGTTTCTTGAAAGGCCTTGTTTCGAATGTACTGTTATGATTAGCATACAGACG
>SRHC01003546.1:61457-74105 GCA_004794325.1 Pomacea maculata | reverse complement strand
TTTTGCCGTCTCCTCTACAGGATGCACTCCTAGCCCCATCAAATCCTCCCGAAAAGCAGTGTCGTCTTAGCTGCTTTAAATCCGAGGGCTTGGAACATTTCCAGAAGCATCCGCTCCGCACAGCAAAGACGAAGGAAAGCAGAACGTAAAAAGGGAAATAAGGAATAAATAAAGGAAGAAACTGAAGATAAAACAGAACAAAATGAGCGAATATATAATGAGTTACATTTCATCCATCTTTTTTTATTTATTTTCTTTTTTATTGGATCAGTCAGTCTACTTTAAAAGTTTCAATATAATGTTTGATTTTTTTTATATATCTTTTTCTGATGTTCACACCTGACAGTGTTGTAAATATTTGTACAATTTATCAGCTACATTCTCGAGAACTTCTGTAACTCAATCATTCATTTTTTTTTTTTTTTTTTTTTGGCAAGGTCGGTAAAAGTGAGGAGGAGGTGGTGGTGGTAGAAAGAACGGAAACCCCGGTAGAGGTCAGGTCGTAATGTGTGAAGTGAACCGATTTGGGCATGCAGCGCGCTGATGGCTGGGCATGCGCACTTATCTTTCATCAGCTGTTCCCGATTGGCGGGTGCGCCACCGGAAGACGACAAAGCGAAGACGTATCGTGTGTTATCATTTTGTGCTGTGTCACGTGACACGAGGGTACTTAAGGGATTTTGTTGCAAGGAAATGAAGGTAATAACTGCTGCTCCCCTCTCCTTTTATGCCACTGGGTTACACGCGTGTGTGTGTACGTGCGTGCGTTCGTGTGTGAGTACGTGTTTTTGGTAAATAAATTGCGAGGCAGATCAATATGGCGCTTTATAATTGCCTTCTCTCTTCAAAAAATTATTTTTATGATCTTTTCTCCATCCACTTTCGTGCACGTATATAAATCCTCGTGGATGCATGCGCGCGTGCGTGTGTGTATCCCAGACTATTCATGGGTTTCAAATAAAAGGTAATTCTGAAGTTGATCAGCTTGCTTTTATCTGTTTGTTTTATTTTCTGTGAATTTCTTTCTCTTCCCTTTCGCGAGTGAACGTGCATGCCTGTTTGTTTGTGAGATCGTGTCCCCGCGCCTTTGTGATCTCTCGATTGTGTGTGTGTGAATGTGAGTTTGAGTGTGAGTGTGATTGAGTGTGTTGTATTGTGTGTGTGATTGTGTGTGAGAGAGAGAGAGGGAGTGTGTGTTACATATAAATTCGAGCAACCATATAAAACAAAGTAAAATATAAATTTCTCTCATGTTTTATCTTAAACGTATTTTTTTATTATTCTCATTGAATATCGAACTGTTGTCTAACCTGTTACAGATGAGAACAGTCTTTAAAGTGTAACATCAGTATACAGAAATAACAGCATTCATAATGCAACAAAAGAATAAGAAAGATCAAAAACTGGAGAAATTCTTTCAAACTTTTTTTTCGAGTTTTTCTTTTTTTAGTGAAAATCTCTCCCCTCTCAGGCGGAATTCAAACTAATTGTGACTTTAGCCTGCGAGGAGGATTACTTCCAGAGTTTAATTCTGCATTCTGCTCCCTTTGTCCAGCATTGAAAACCCGAGACAAGGGCCATAATATCTCCAGAAAATCGAAACTTGTGTGCTTCGGGCTGTGTTTGAAATCCTTTGCAACATTTTTTTCTTCCGCCCTCCTGTAGTCTTTTGGCGTTTCCTTCATCTCTGCCTCGGCGTTCCGCAGCTTCCTTCACAAGCTCAAGTTTCT
Source organism: Pomacea maculata (assembly GCA_004794325.1). NCBI lineage: Eukaryota > Metazoa > Mollusca > Gastropoda > Architaenioglossa > Ampullariidae > Pomacea > Pomacea maculata. The sequence continues at coordinate 72,375 of SRHC01003546.1, read as the reverse complement.
AAAATTTTGTTTCTTGAAAGGCCTTGTTTCGAATGTACTGTTATGATTAGCATACAGACGTACATATCTCAATGTTCACACAGTCCTCTTCCTTTTTTTACTTCTTATTATTTCCTTTTATTTACTTAGCAAGATCGGGGAAAAAATAATTGGTGGAAATTCCAAGTAAAACTTGTTTAGAGTTGTTTTTTTTAATTTTCGAAAAGCATTTATCCTTCAATGCTCAACCTTTGGTGGAAATGCAAATATACGGAGAATATTAATGTACAATAATCCTTCAAAAAAAGAAAAAAAGGAGTGGAACTATTTCTTTACACTGGGAACAAAAATCTTTGTAGAACAGATGTTGGGATATAATACTTTATGCAATATCAACCCTACAGGAGAATAGAGTGCACTGTACAGAGGCAAATCAAGTAGCACCACAAACAAACAATATCACACAACCCATCAGGCAATGAAAACCGTAGAAACAATAAACAGTAAGATCTCATTGCCCTTAACATTTCATCATTTATCTTGTGGGGCATAACATGATGTAACTGCCTATATATCTTCTTATGGTCGCATAAATAATATATATATATTCACAAGATTCTCACAGCATATGAGTTGACATTTAACTCATGCAGAGATGTCTAACGCCCTCTGAATCTCACCGTTTAATAAAATACACATACAAGCACATAATTCAATATCTTATTCCTAACGTCCGTCCTTCAAAAATGTTGATGGAGAAACGAGTTAGCGAAATGAAGAAAACAATTTATGACTATGAGTAACTTTAGGGGTAATTCACTCCTCAACGTGGTGAAAGGTGGGTATAACAAGATAGTGAATTGAGAATACATTTACACACAAACACATATCTAAATACAGAGAAAGAAAGAGATGACTGAAATGGGAAAGCGAAGAGTCAAAGGTCAAGGAGACTATAACATTATCAGATACTAGACGACACATAATCACTATCAAACTGGACTAAGTCTAGAAAGCCTTTTGGTTCGATTTTCTCGTTACATGGACTTTCAGGCTGCTTTTGACGGCAAGAAATTGCATGAAAGACGACTGTCTCCTGGCCTGCAGTAGTCAAAGTCGCTAATTGTGCTCGCCGTTGCTCGCGGCTGTCGATCAAAGACCTTTCTGCGAATCAGGGTCCTGGTTGCATGACTATTTACATCCCTTTAACCTCTATAAAGTGGGCCTTAAGTTTGGAGGATGATCTGTCTCTTATGAGCAAAGTTATGCCTAAAAAGGACGGCACAGGGTCTTCATGCAGCCCAGGTCCAGGCTCCATGCCAAGATCTAACGGTACAAGTAGTCGTCCTTTGCAGGTCCTCCAAGAGAACTCCTTTCCTTTTATTCTGCAGTGAGGCAGCGTGCCTAGAGGGTCGTTTTTCTTCCCTTCCTTGCCTGAAAGGCAGGAGGAACGAAGAGAGGATTTGTCTGTAGCATGATGAGGGTGGATAGGATGGGTGGAGAAAGGGCGGTGGTCGTCTTTGCCAGATATTCGATGCCACCTTGAAACCTGCTTGAGAAAAGTGGTCTGTTGTTTGCCGCATGTGCAAAGAAGAGCCTCCGGTGGTTCTGTTAAGCCCCAATAAAGATAATGTCATGCAGAAAAATGCACGCAATGACCAGTCTTTGTCATAGTGCCACCGAAATTCGAACATCGGGTGGATACCGTTAGACGTGTCAGTTAAGTTACTCGTAAAAACCAACTTTTTGCAATGTTATTCAAAAAGAAACCATGAACCTGGATTAAGATTATTTTACAAATGTTCTGAACTGTCGTGGATCTTCATTACGTATATGAAAAGTTGAGATCGAAGGATGGTTAAGGCAAAACGCGTTTTTAATTACTTTTGTAGAAAACCTTGAGCAAATAATTCGAGCTACTTTCTTCTTTTATGTGAAAGCATCGGACAATGATGAATGATCAGAGTAAATTGATTCTCTGACCTGATTGAAGTTGTTTGGTCTTGCTGTTATCCATGCGGGGTGTGTGCATGTTATTTTTGCAAACAATATGGTATTTGGACTACACACGCTAGTACTTGAAAGGCGACAAATCACACAAATTGAGTCTAAAAACACTAATTTCATGATATAGCTTTTTGACAAAATTAGGACATCAAAATAATACTTTTTTTGTAATTCAATACACACAGGAAAAAAACATCCACTAATAAACAAAACTTGCCTTTTTCGTTTTTTTATCTGAAGAATATGTGTCGGGAATAAAGATTAGAACAAGGAAGTGAAGTGTTCAATCAATCTTTCCTCGGTAAGGCTTCTATAGTTCCCTACATGTCTAAGACAGCTTTTTTTCCAGGAAACCTAGTCCCTCTGATACAAAAGCAGGCCAGCCAATCGACGCATGCCACTGCGAAGAAAAGAGAACCAATCAGAATTAGCCAACGTAGCTGGAGCATTTATCCTTTTGTTATCGAAACGGATGTTGTAGCGAAGCATTTAATTTCGTATTTTCAAGAAGATGGCTCGGCCAGAGGAAGAGCTGGCTTTCGAATAATGCACGAGAAAGGGGGGAGTGCTTGGTTGGTTGGATGAAGACACGTTTCGCGTTCAACAGCACCACCATCTTGCTGCCACAAAGAGTACGGAGTTTCCCCCCCTTTCAGCGCTGTCCCCAAAAGAGATGGCGGGTTCGAAAAACTTCCTTCCCGTGCGACTCATCTGTGAGCAGTGCATGCTGTCTCCCTGGCATGACCACTGGAGGAAAACAGAGAGCGTGCGTGCAGGAGCTGTACTGAAATCATAATCCGCTATGCTCAAACTAATCTTGCATTAGCTGCAGCCGTCCTTTTCTCGCCTCCTTGCGGTCTGGAACTTCCCCGGTTTGTCGAACGTGGCTTCCCACAATGAGAGTTGTTTCCCCTGATTCAAAGCTGCACGCATTTGCGCCTGCTGTGGCTGCTCTTGTTCAGACCCTGGAGGTGGATTTTTTTTTTATTTCTTTTTTTTTTCTTTTTTTTCTTTTCTTTCTTTTTTTTTTTTTATGTGTGTTTAGGGTGGGTGGCGTCATTCTTGTATAGTTCTGATTCTTCTTTCCTTCCTTTCCTGCAAAACTGGACAGCGGATTGTGTAGGTTGTTTATCCAGTGTTACGAGCTGCATGCATGTAAGCAGCAACGAAAGAACACACGCAATCATCCAAAAAAGATTCCACCTCCACCCGTATATCAAGCCAATGTTGCATTTTAGACATCTACTTGGGTGAGAGTATACAGAAATTGTTAGCCTTTTACTGGTTTCTGGCTGACAGGACATTTAAAAAAATAATGCCGTTGTGGTTCTGTATATTTTTTTCGAGGGTCAGGGTGGGTGTGTAGGTGGGAAATAACCACCATGTAAAGGAGAGCGAAATAAAGAGAAATCAGGAGTTGACTAATATGGCTTCCTGCTGTTTTTCAGGCGTTGGGCAAATTGAACGATCTGAAAAGAGAAGTCCTTGCAAGGAACTGTCAACTTTTTTGATGTAAGATTTCTCCAGTTAGGGAAAATTGCGGGTCTTCTGTCAGTCTGACGACTTGCCTGCCTCTCTGCCTGACTGTGAATCTGTCCGATTGTCTGTCGACCTTTCTGTTAGTACCTTTTCTTCAATTTTTGTTTTTTTATTTCTTTCCTTCTGTGCAGGCTACTTTCATGCGTTTTCTGTCTTTTTCTCACCCATCCTATTTGTCAACTCCATAAGGCTATTTATGCTTAGGGTCTTCTCTTGCCTGTACAGTAATGCATCTCTAATGGAACTTTGTATGTAATGAACAAACGACATAATAAACGGGGCACTGCAGCATGAGGTCTTTGTTTGAGTTAACAGTTACTTCCGAGTCTGTTTGTTTCGAAAGTTGAATGTAGCAGGTTTTCAAATCTTTAAAAAATTATATTTTGTCTCATACATATTGATAGGACTGCAGAGTGCTTTTTGCACATTTTAAAAATTCTACAACGATTTCTTGTAATCCACCAAAGAAATGGAATTGACCAGACTGTCCTTAAACATTTGAACAAAAATTCCAATAAAAGGACGCAGTTTTTCCATGTTTTCAAAAACAACAATAAAAAGCTCGCAAGAAATGCTATTGCCACCTAACTTTATCAGCAGCAAAATCCTCTGCATTCAAATTCTAGCAAACGAAAGAATGAAACTAGGTATAGATGCTGTCGAGAACAGCAAGGGTCGGGTGTGCAGATGTCTTTTTAATAACAGCTATTGTTACTAAACATCAGACCACTTTTTTTTACTTTTACATGTGCACTTTCACAGCTTAGGGTGTCACACCCCTTTTCACTAAATGGCATTTTCTGTCGAAGAGTTGCACCTGGAAATGGCCGTCAATTATGAGTGTCTGCAAAATATGAGAGCAGTTCTCACTGTCTCAGTTTACTAATTGGACGAATCTTACCGACATTTCGTATAGAGTAGAAACAGAACAGTGTTCAGCAATTCTTTTTCAGTTATCTCTCTCAGGTATATGAAAACACGCCAGTTCACAATCCCTAGCATTAAATGTGCATTATCAATTTATTAGACAACATATATCTTGAGTGCAAGATAATAAAAATCAATAATTAATTGATTTTTGTTTTAGTTTTCTCTATCGAAACGGACGGTATAACATTTATTATTTATTATTTTTAATAAGGTGTGTAAATGTAGAAGAAGAAGTAATGGAGACATGGCATGGCTTTCTCTTTTCAGAAAAAATAAATATTTACTTCAGACTCACTCACTCATACGATGTCAAGTCCTCTATTCTCCTCCAAACTATGCCACCCACCTCCCACGCAGACACACTTTTTCACCTTGGTCTCATGAATAAGTTGCAGGATGGACGGATGAGGAGCGGAGGAGGTAAGAGAGCGGGGTAAAAAACCTGCAGACTCTGACTTTTGATTTGATCAACTGGCTTTCTCCTACATCCGGTCTTGCGCGCTGTTGGCGCCGTGGTCTGTTGCGCAGCCTCTTCCAAGTTGTCTTCCGGTGACAGGGCTGAGATTTCCAAGCTGAGTGCATTCGGAAATGAAACCGCAAACACGGGCTGAGGCAGTCAACTTGAATACCGCGCATCCTATTTCTGACTACCCGCTACCCGCTACCCAGACCCGAGGCTGAGACTGGAGGAGCTCGCTCCTTTCATCAAACGCGACACCTGCAAACAGGTTCCGACCTGCGGCATGATGAGTGTCTTCGTTACCATTCCTGGAAAAAAAACCACATCAGGTCAGCCATTAGTTAATCCTTGTAAAGAACCTCAGAATTTAAAGGGAATGACAAGCGAAATGGCAACCTGCTTACATGAAATATTCTAACATTCTAAATCGTTTCGGGTAAAACTTGAAGTTTTTAAACGAACCCCGTTTATTTACAATCGTATCTTTAAAACTCTGTTGAACTTTTCGCCAAGAAAAACAAACACCTGATTGAAGACGTAGACAGCATTATTTGACAAGAAAGGCATACATTAGTTTTGCCGCTCTTCCTCGCTATATTAGAGTTCAAAATTGAATTATGTACAGTGGTTTTTTTTTACCTTAACACTTAAGAGAATAAGCGTGAAAGGTTTCGACGACGACAACAAAACATGGTGGCCTTTGTTGTACCACCTAGGAGCTGTGGCTTAGACGGGACTGTCAGCAAATGATTGTCCAAAGAGTTGATTGGAAAAGACTCAGTACTTAATCATTTAATTTGTCTCTTCTTTTTTTGTGTGTGTGTGTGTGTGTTTTTTGTTTTTTGTTTTTTTTTTTTGTTTTTTTTTTGCCTTATTTTTCTTGAAGCACCCCAATGTCCCAAGTTGTGGACTTTCATCTCCATTTATCAGAGCTTGACCCTGGTGTTCTGCACTCACTGGCCTGCTGGTAACTATTACTTTATTCGCAGCAGGACCCATCAGCTCTATGTTTCTTTTTTGTTGTATTAATCACGAGTGATTTTTCTGCTAAAAAACCAATTATTCTAACGTTTCCCAATCCATAATTAACATAACTGTTTCTTCCTAAAGCTTGTATTATTCCAGCTTGTCCGAATCTGAATTGGATGAAGCTTGCTGAGTCTTTCTTTCCACCAGATTCCTGTGCCACCAAGTCATCGGCCAATTTTAAGAGAGCTGAGGGAATGATTTAATTTTGGTGGCAGGTTGGAAATGAGAGACAAATTTACAGGCATCTAGCGGCGCACCCTGTTTGAAATTCTGTGGGAATTCGGACTTGTTGATTTAAGGCTAATTCTGCAGTCTGAGTACATCCCTATTCGCTTAACATTCTGGAGCCTGCTGAAGCGAAGCTGTTGTCCTGCAATAATCAGAAAAGCACACAGCACATTAGCTAAATCGCTCCTTTGCCCACGCATCGGTCACCCGCGAATAGAAGTAAAATATTACTTTGATGGCGCGGCGAATAAAAATCCATCCCTTACCGCCATTCGAAGGTTGCCATCTTGTCGGACGAACTTGTAAATAAGTCATGTGTAGGGACGTTTCTTCCCCTTCTTTAGGCCATCTTCGGTTCATTTCTATAGTAGGAACATAAAATTCAGCTAGCTGTTTGAGATTTGATGCTTTTCCTGTCTCAAGCTGAAGGACACTGGTAGATGCATCAAATCTGGTGATGATAGAAACGTCCTCCTGGTATAAATAGGTATAAGTGCCCTCTTGGATGAGTAGGTAGAGATGCCAAACATATCTGGTTGGAAGAAGTGCCAACCTTCGACCATCAGACATTATTTTTAGAACCAAGATATTTAAAAATAAAAAGACTACAACAGAGTTCAGTTGGATCTGAGTGCGATTTTTTTGTTTGGTTGATCCCATATTCCGAGAGGTTTATCATTGTCACATTTACCAAGGACACAAAATTTCTTCAAAACATTTTAAATAGCATGCAAAAATGTATATCTATATACTTCATGATAAACTTTGAAACTTTGAGGCATGTCTTAATCTCGGTGGAAATTAATTCAGGACATAGCCATCGTACTCATTTGGCAAGAAACATTTATTATCTTTCTCTTAAACTCGAAAATAAGCTACGTGGTTAAAAATTTCAAAAGGGTGATGGATCTAGACAGACAACTGATATTGTTGAAGGGAGTGAGGTGGTATTAAGTTTCGAAACTGGATTTCATCGGATGCTTCCTGATTTTCAAAAAAAGGTTTTACTGTATCTCAGAATCAAGTGGCAGCCAACACCATCAATCTTATTTCCCTGATAAAAGATCACAGTCCTAGGATGTAACTAAAGACCAGACTGTAAGAGGTAGTTCCTCTAATGCCAGCAGTAAATCTGAGGTCGCCTCTTGCCTTTAGTTAAGATATATCGGGTGAGAACGAATGTCGTGTGGTATGTTTGTAGGTTGCAATAAAAGTATCCGCCAGATGAGACAACCTTTGAGATTTTTCTCTATAGATGGTTAAGAAAATCCTTCAACTCGAAATGTGTCCATTTACCTCTCCACCACCTAAAAAAACATTTACTTCTTAATTTATTTAATTTTATTTCTTTTCTTTTTCTTCGAGTCTTGGTTACATTTTGACTTCGTACAAAAAACACGAAAATTAAAGAAGAAAAAAATACGAGCGAACAAATCAAAACGAAACAATTTCTTTTTGGGGTATACATCCGTCCCAAGAGGCACGCTTTACTGTTGGCTAAGAAATAAAATTAAGGTAAACCTAAAAAAACAAACCTGTTACATGCTTAGGATTTTTTCACTCATTTTGGCATAAAAAGGAAACAAGGACAATATCTGATTTGTTCCGTCGTGGCTGCCTCATACCCTAAGTAGAAGCTTGTTTCTTTTTATAATGTATTTTCTGGAAGAGCTTCTCCGTAAACAACACAAAAACCAACATACAAAAATGCTGGCAACGTAAGTCAGAAAATGTATTTATCTCTCACTTTTTTCTTTCCTTTCTTTCTTTCCTTTTTTTTTCCACCCGCCTTCTCGACCTGCGTATCACTTTAACACTCTCTGAATACAAACTTCCCAGTTCATTTCCAGTTTGTTGATGGACATAGTGATATGGAGTCTGAGATTGAGGCAGAAGGGAGGAAGGGAGCTGATGGTGGGAATTGAGGTCGTCGACCTGGACAGCAGCTAGCAAGAACGACGACCTTTGACATCGAAAAGAAGAAAAGGGTTTGAGCGCGCCGCTGCCTCTGCGGACGAGTGTAGTCGGTGGTTTTCAGCGCACGCGCCACTGACCGCCGGGAAGCTCTTGTGAGTTGTGTGCCCTTCGTTCCGTGCCAAATTAAAATGGTACCCGCTTCGTATTAGAAGCCGCGCAGTTAATCGACTAGCTCCTCGCGCCCGTGCTGTACAGCCTCTCTGCTGCCCCTAGCTTCGCCGCCCGTGTCACGGGATGGAAAATTATTCATTGATCGCCGGGGTCGATTGGCCCGACATCAAAGCTCTACCTCCGGGCTGTCTTGCCAGCATCAATACAAAGACCCATTGCAGGGCTACGTTAGACTTCTTTCACTCCGATTTGAACAAATTTGATAGAAGATTTTACATGAGTCACAGAACTCTGGGTTTATAATGTCAGGATGGAGACATCATTACAAGCAGAAATATGTGCGTGCGTGTATGTGTGTGCGTGGTTTTGAATCCATTCAGGTATTTTTTTTCCTAATCGTTAAAGTCTTTTGCAAGAAAAGTTTCCAGTTTTGTCCTGGTTCTTGATTATCTCTCTCTCTTTCAAAGACACACACATAAGATACACATCCCCACATACACAACGAAGATGAAAAGACACATCCACCATTTACAATTTTTATGACCCATTTTTTTTCTCAGCATCAGCAATCGTACTGATCATGTGCTGAATTTAATTAGAAGCTCTTAGAGGATTACCCATGAGTCTGCACGGATGATGGTCTGCTGAGGGCAGTAGTGCGTGGCTGGGTGAGCAGAACCTTTTTTGAAAATCGTTGAATAAAAACAAGAGTTTCATTGATTTTCGTCGGCTTAAAATGGTCGCAGATTTCGGAACATATAATTCCAGGCACGAAAATCAAACACGCTGCATGCAAATTAAATTTCGGAAAAAAGTGACATTGTTTACTAAATTTGTCACTTGTTTGCAAGAGATTTTGAACCGGGGACTGGATTTTGACCCCTTCTCAACCCACACACACACACTTTCTCTCTCCTCTCCTATTCTTTCCTTTTACCCCTATTAAAACCTCTGACTAGAAGAAGAAGAATGTACTAATCATCATGGTAAATCTCTCTCTCTCACACACATACACACATATACGCACTAATTGTACCAGGCATCCGAGCATGTATCCACCGTAATTTAGATAGATAATAGTTTATTTGCTTTCACTGGCAATATGAAGGTCCTCTGTCCCCATAAGGCACACGAAACCAGAAAGGTAATCCCTGTCGCGATGGCATTTCACAGGAAGTATAGCCATTTATGCAATAGCAAGGACTCTTCTCAAACCACACGGGCTTTCACCTGAACCGATCTCTGTGTTTGAAGAGTGTTCCTAACACATTTACCGTTCATCACCTTCCATGGAAACAAAAACTGTAGAAGAAAGTAGAATGGTGTCTGCACGAAGCACCTGAGTGAGCGAATCACCACACCACAGTCAGGTTCGTGGAGGGTTCATAGTCGGGTGGAGGCATTAAAAACAGGACGAGGATCTGTTACCCACTGACCTTGCAGCTCTTCTTTTTAAAAGATTTTTTCTCTATGATCTCTCTTCTTCATTCCCAAAGTTCTTGCTCAAAGACGTCAGTGGAGACGAAATGTCAATGCAATTGAGGAAACGGAGAGGTTCGTTTGTAGATTTCCTGGAGGCAGTACCTTTTCTAGTTTATGTATTCACGTCCAGTGGGCTTCATTGTGCAGAGCACTACAGTAGGCAACTGCTCGTTAACTCCACACATCGGCCCCTGGTGCACGAGGCCGCGGCTTAGTCTACATCTCGCTCACCCCCTTACAATACATTTTATCTTTTTAGACTTTTGCAGCGATAAATTAAGTAGAAAAATGTGTAATTAAGATAGTTTAGGCATTTCCGAACACAATTATCTCCCTTGTATGTGAAAGGAAGTGGGTTTGACGGGAAGTTTCTGCATTTACCCATACTGTCCTTTCTTTTCCATTAGAAAAAAAAAATAGTGAGATAATACACGGCTCGAGAGGTGTATGGCATGTTCCCTCCTGATTCCGATGTAGACATGGAGTTTGAAGTGGAAGACGATGACTAAAACTAATATATCGACAAAAGACAAAAGTACAATTTTAGAGGGAGGTGACAATGAATTAAGTGACAAACTCAGAAGACCAGTACATCTTCTACACGTGGTTACAAATCCCCTATTTTAAATAGAAAACACTGCCCGGGAAAGAGGTTATTCAGTCTGTGAAAAAACATGCCTTACTTATCGATGTATTTAAATTTTAATTGTAAAAAATCCAGAGAATGCAAGTTGCATGTTGTCATCAAATCAACTATTACTCAAAGATCATTTGTCACAGATATATATATATATATCTTGAGATTTATCTATTCTTGAAGGAAATAATGGGAAAAGGGCAAAACCGAAGAACGGTAATTCTAAATTTTAGAAAAAAAAGGAAAAGAAAAGGAAAGGAAGGGAAATATAAAATGGATCAATTTTGTCTCCAGTTCCCATTTGTAAAGCGGCATATCAGGCTCAATATGCAGATGCCCAGTGCAGAAAAACGCTGCTTCTGTGAAAGTGAGCGTGCATGTCCCCCACTCCCCCCAACATGTCGCCTCCACTCCCCCCAAACATGTCGCCCCCCACTCCCCCCAAACATGTCGCCCCCCCCCACTTCCCACAAAATGTCGCCTCCCTCTCCCCGAAAAATGTCGCCTCCCTCTCCCTCCATGTCGCCTCCCATGTTGTC
>SRHC01003546.1:0-61401 GCA_004794325.1 Pomacea maculata | reverse complement strand
AAAATGTCGCCCCCCACTTCCCCAACATTTCGCCTCACACTCCCCCCAACATGTCGCCCCCACTCATTCCTGTCGGATGCTCGACCTTAAGATTCGTGAAGTCTGGGGATGAGCGGCGCCACGCGCGCGGTCACGTGGGCGAGAGTCGGTAGCTGTCGTATCTTATCTCAGCCAATATGTGTGTAATAGAGAGAGGGAGGAGGGAAGCATCACATCTTCGGTTTGCAGCTAGGAGGGAGACCCATGGCCCCTGAAATCATCTCAGAACGGAAGTTTTACGTGTGCAGCCAATCATTGTCACGTGTGTGGTGCGCCATGCTGAATTTCATTTACAGTCGGCAGCCAGCAAGCAAGTGATAGTTGATGGCGATAGAAAAGATAAAAGATGTTGATGACAGAAAGATGACTGTAAACTAAGAGGGAGATCGAATTCCGGGCTTATCTAATCAGAAGGAATCAGAAACTATCAACAATTCTGCTTTTATCATAAGGGTGCATAACTTTTACTAAATCATTTAAGTCTTAGTTGAGATAAAGATGGCTAAATATGAGATTAAATTAAGCAAAACAATTTGTAATTTTGTCACCTTGTCTTTCATATAATTATTTTTTTGCATTATTTAAAAAAATATATCTTTAAAGGAAGTGTCATTTTCCGGTCTAATCTTATTAGAGGAGACATTTACAAAAATTTCATTGAATTTTAGTTGTCATGTTTGTGTCCCTTTAAGCCAAGATTTAATGGCTGAGTAGAACAGTTTTATTTTGTTTCTTCCTTAAAATTATTTTTTCTTTGACTCTTCCTTCTTTGTTTTCCTCCATCATTTGTTGTCACACAATCGCTACTTTTTATAAGGTTTGTCTGTACTCTCTTACATCCCCTTCTTTGCTTAAACATTTTCTGCTTTCAATGACAAACATAAGTGAGAAACTTATATTTAGAAAGAAATAAAACGAATCTATAACAAAAGTAAAAAGGAAAGAAATAAAAGTGAACGAATAGAAAATAAAATAAAGCAGGACGAACAGAACGAAGAAACCAAAGAAATCAAGAAAACAATTACAAAGGAAGGAGGTAAGTAATGAATTAATGAACGAATAAAATTTACTTACATGTTTAAGATAACATCGCACGCCCATTAGACATATTCAAATCAATACCTTCTTCAGAACTGTGAGAAGCTTTACAACATTCAATTTTTATCGAAAACATGCATTTCTAGTATTTTTTTGGAGGAAAGGACACGAGGATGCCACAAGAGATGCTCAAGAGCGTGCTCGTTTGAGATTATACCCTCCTGCCGGCTCGCTCAATATCTGGCCATCAACAAACAACTATAGCACTTTTGTGTCCTCCCAATGCCAGGCCGCCAGATTAGGCTTTCTCTCATAAACAGACGCAAGGCCGAAGGAGCAATCATATTTGCTTTTCAAGCTTGCTGCTGGTGTCCACAATCATAAGCCATGCTGCTCTGACTTGCAGGGGCTTTGCCTCCACCGGTCCTTTCATCATTCGTTAGTCACTGGCTGTTCTCATTAAAACAGAAGAGAGTTTGAGAGGAATGTACGAGGAGGGGATGAGAAGCTGATCTCTGGCAACGCAAAACATCCGAGAGATAAAACCTTGCTTACAATATTGCAAGTCAGGGAGAGTGGTTTTCGGCTACTGGAGAGAATAAGACACCATAATTCCATGTTGTTTTTTTCTTGTTTTCCTGTTTTGATTGTCTTCTGGCAAGTTGATAGGTCTGTCGATCTTCTCCAGTATATATATGCACTAATATCTGAATACAAACCTACAGACCATGCAGAGAGACAGTCAAGACAAACAAGTACTCTCACAAACTTTCATATACGAAAACATACTCTCCTCCACTCGAATAAGCAGAGATGGAGAGAAAGGCGTGAGAGTGTGTATATATGTGACAGACAGACAAAGAGGTAGACAATATATCTGCTATATAGACAGGACACAGCGGAGACAAACATAATGAGAGTGAATGATAGAATGGAAGAGTGAGTGAGAAAGAGGAGGGGCGGGAGAGAAGAGGAGATGAGACGAATGCCCCGCACTCCACTAGTCACAGCCCGCCGTGGCAGACTAACTCTAACCACTCTACTCCTCATCATAACCCTTTGCTCCCCAGAGCCAGCGACAGCCCATCTCAATTTCCAAATGACATTGTCACAAATCTGATCTGGACCGAAATCTACAGCTCCCTACTTGGAGGGATTGCCCGAGCCATGAATCTGAAGAATGGTTCCATCCACTCGGAAATAATGTCCCCTGGACACGGAGTCCTCGCTTTTTCAATTAGAGGAGCAGACATGTTTGTGGTCCATCTACCGGCATCGACCGCATATTTCTGCCGACACTTGGACTCGGCGAAACAATTTCTTCCTCGTGCTGTTCAGATGGTCAACGATGAAGCTGGAGCGCCCAGGGGACGGAGAATAAAAATCTCCAAGACGAGGATGTGTGGATGGGGTGACTACAGCACGTGTCTTTCTACCCGCTTGCTTGTGTCTCTGTATTTAAGAGTCGGGAATGTATGTGCGGGAGGAAGAGGCAAAGGATGTGCGTGCATTCGAGCGTGTCTGAGTGACTCAGCCGGTAGGCTGGAAAAGGGTGGGTGAGTGAGTGAGAAAGAAAAGAAATCAAACAAAATAAAGAATAAACAAGTCAAAAATAATAAACAGACGAACAAATAAATCTACAAACACAATGGAAGAACATATCTAGAGAAAGTACATTGTGTGTGTAAAACATTTATTAAAAAAAATAAAAAGTTAAAATATATTGACAGCTATCTACTTTAAACACATTCTAAATAGTGAAGGAAACAGGCAACGAACGTTTTAATTATTTACGCAAGTTTAAGGGAAAAAAATTAACAATGGGCCGATAGTATTTTGGACACAGCCGTCTTCTTGACTTTAAATAAAAGCATGTAAAATGGACTTAGTATTTTTGACAAGGCTGGTTTCTTGACTTTAAAGTTTCCAAGACGAGTTATGGTTTCTTTTTTTTTTTTCTTTAATCTCTAGAAAGGAAAAAAAACAGTTTATGCATTGACAAGACTTATTAATTATTCATAGCTGCCTTCCGTTCACCGTATTTTTTCATCTGCCTCTGACTTTTTAACTGATTCCTTGCGAAATGAAAGCAGCCAGAGAGGAACCTTTTCATGAGAATAATTCTTAGTAATGAAAACTGATTGCTGGAAGACATGACAGATTCGTGGCAATCACTCCATGAAAATTTTCTTCTACTCCTACCTCTTTTTTTTAATCAATCTCTCTTCCTTTTCCATCTGAATTTGTTCCTTTGCCTCTTTTCTTTTTCTGTTGTATATTTTGCACTCTCTCTTTCTCTCTGTTAGCCTGTTTCCTTTTATCTCATTTTATTTACCATCTTTCTTTTTTTCTGTTTCCAATCGCTCCCACTATCTTCCTCTCTGTTTGTGTGCTTGTCTGCCTGTTTGTCTGACCTTATTGCCAATCCTTCTCTTTTTATTCTCTTTTCTTTCGTCTTTCACTCCTCTTTCATTATATGTATATACTTCATCTCTTACATTTATGTTTATATCTTTTTGTTACTTTTGTTTATCCACCTATTGGCGTGTTTGAAGCTTGTAAGTTTTTTTTTTGGTTTGTTTTTTGTTTTGTTGTTGTTGTTGTTGTTGTTGTTGTTGTTGTTTTCTTTTCTTTTTTTGTCATTTGCAGAAACACCAGAAACAGCGTCTGACATTTGAGAAAATTATAATAAAAATATGTTCCTGAACGCAACTTACTGACTTCGCATGAAACACCCAAAGTAATCTGCACGATCTTAGAACCATTTTCTTTCAGCCAGTGAAAAACTATTCTGTTCGAAGAGTTGCTTTACTAACCACCAAACAAAGCAGAACAAAGTGCACAGAAGCTAATCATCCCGTTAGTACAGAATGATGTCGTGTGAGTATGCTGTTCATTTCTGTAGCGGAAAAATTCAGGCCCATTATCAATCCCAATTTTGAATGAGAAGGATGGGAGCCCACAAATATTCTCGCAAAATCAATACTCTTTCTTAAAAAAAGGTTAACATCCTTAGGAATAAAGAAAAAGAAAGATTTTTTAATGTGTGGTCTTTAGCGACAGGTATGCTGTAAGAAATTCATACTAATGTCCCACTTTCCTGTCAGACGTTTGAGAATTTTATTTAACATTTCTTTCTTTCACAGACTGAAAAGTAAGTACAATTTCTCTGACATTTGTTTTATCAGATAAAAGGTAAAGATAATGGTAAGGGAGATAACTGCAAGTCTAGTCTATCCTGATGGTTAGTGTTTTTCAGTGTGAAGGTTTCCTGTTCAAGGCCTTACTCGGACCTGTGGCGAAATTATTTCTCTTTACCACCCAGCAGCTGCTTTTCAGGAATGGGTACGTGCATGATTTATAAAGGGAGGTAAAAAGGAAGGAAAATAAGAGTTGAGCTCTAACATGTCCTTTTCTAGACGTGATCAACGACATCCGTTTACCTTCAGGGCATAGTATCATTCGCTTTTTACGGATCACTTTGCAAAGTGAAAAAAAGGCACAAATTGCATTGTCAGACAGAAAGTACAACCAACAACATAAAGATTGTTCCTGTAACAGCTGCTGTAAGCAAAACCAAATTTCTTCTCTAACAGCCGTAAAAACGAGGGCAGATTGCATGACCCAGTTATTTTCTTTGCCTCGTTGACCTGTTCTCTTCTTCTCAACCCAAAGTCGCAGTACCAAGGTCTTTGGTCTTTGTCCAGCACCAAGGATCTGAAAGTCCTTGAATGAATTTTTTAACAGTTGGTAATGCTATCACTGAAATCCTTTTAGCGGCAATGGAGAATTTGCTGTTCTTTGTCAACTAATAATAGAAACTTGCATTGCGCAGTTCACTTAAAACTTGAAGGTTCAGCTTTGTGGTGTTCCACTGTTGGAACCAGAAACAGCACTGAAAATGTGTAATGCCCATTTTTTAATTAACAAACAATGTTTCAAAGAGTGCTTAAACCCATTTCTTCAGCTGACGTCAACGAAAAGGAAAATATAATCTCTCTTGAAAGGACCGCTGCACTTAGAAAACAAAAGAAAACTATTTCTATTAAAATATTCGCGTTTTGGCTACGATTTTGAAAGACAAGAAACAACAAAGCCACATTCATGCTAAATCTCGTCACAGCACTTCCCAGCCAACAGGACGACAGAAGAGAGTGGGTGAGAGCTATGGGAGGGCACACGAACTTAGTGATCTTCATCTTTAATTGCAAAATTTGCATGCCAAACGTATTCCATTGTCGTTTTCCTTCAATCTGAGATCGTGAGTAGAATTCATTATCAGTTATTCTGACATTTGCAATTGACAAAGGAATCAACTTTTTAGCTCAAAAAATCTTTTAAAAAAATATTGAGCATGACATTTTATTAGTTAAAAATAATTAACACGCTTCAATAAGTGTGGCTGGCTAATGGAATTAAGGGAAAAAAAATCATGCTAATAATAGCATATTTAAAATATTTAAGTGGCTTAATTTCATTTTTTTATATAACAACATGCAACGTAGAAAACTTAAAATTGTAAATCCGGTGGCGTCCTTGTGCTGCATTTTCTCCACAAACCATTTTCATCATGTTGTAGCTTAATGTTGTCTGAGGAAACAAAAGAAACATATAGATAGTCATTGACAGACAAACACACATAGAGAGAGATGGAAAGAAGTGCACGATATAGTTTCGTTTCAGCTCTCTCTCTCTCACTCTCACACACACAGAGTATCTCTCTCTCTCATACACAGAGAGACCAGTACCATCCATAAAAATGTGCGTGAAAAGATCGAAGAAGGAGAAGCAGTAAACAAAAGGAGAAATGATGGAAAATAATGGAAGACAAGAACATAAAAATGGATACTATGAGAAGAAAAGAAACAGAAGAATGAAAGAGTAAGATACGGAAAAGAAAGATGAAGAGAGCGAAAGAGTGTGTGAGAGAGAGATGAAGGAAGAAGAAGAGAATTTTGTTGCGCAGGTGTCACTACGTCTGCTGTTATCGTTAGCGGAAATTGGAGAATGGCAGAGGATCAATCAATACACGTGACCGGAAGAAAAACGACGCATGCGGAGACGACGAACTTTCATGACTGGGGTAAGCGGAGGGGTACTAATCGAATCATACGCGTCCTAATGTAGTTTGTTGCTGTTTTATCCCTCCTCTACGAAAATGTGTACCTTCATAACAGCTCAGGGAAATCACACGCGATTTTCTTTTCGCGGTAATAAGCTATCCACACCTGAGCAGGTTCATCTGATCCAGCTGTTGATTTAATCGCAGAACTTGAAACTCCAGACCTGCATGCTGACTCATTTCCTCCGAGGTGATAGGTGATCCTGGAGTTTTTCTCTTAACGAAATAAGAAAGATTCAATAGAAAAAACTTTTATGGGACCTCTGACTTCGTAAGCTCGAAATTGTAAACGCTCGTTTTTCGTGTGTTGGGATAAGAGTGTGTTGGTTCCGGAACGTTCCTCAACGGCCAAGGCAAAGAAAAATAAAATGTTTTCCACGCTAGGAAACGAACCATTTTCTTTTTTCCTCACAGAGAAGGACGGTACCTGCTGTGTGTATAGTTAATTGAAAATGTCTTTGTTCTTCTTGTTAGACTCTGTATTTCACGAGTGTGTGTATATATTTATACTCGACTGTTAGCTTACAGACCTTCTGTGCAGCTGTAGACGTTGACAATAAATTAATTAATCAATCATTCATTCAATCTTTGTTACCTAAAACTACATCGTCTCCTTATCCCTGTGTGTTCCAGATGTAGCAGTCGTTGGAGAGACAAATTGCCACGAGGCAAAGGTGAACGCCCGCCAGAGTATTTTAGTTTTATTCACTTAGCCTTACTGAAAGTGAAGAGACTATAGCTTTGTTTCGATTGAAATGTAAGACTATATATGACCTACGATGAGCTTTCAATGTGTTAAATGTTAGTAAGTCTACCCCTGAGCGATGTTGCCGCAGTCCAGCCGAGGGTTGCAATATGCGGCTTACAAGCGTCAGACAATCTTTGCTGGCGATACTCTTACATGGCTGGAGCCGCATTATTGCGCCACTCTCAGTCAAGCAATATTGGTTAGAGAAGGCTGAAGATGTAGCCTTATGGTTACTGGCTATTACTTGATGTTTAAAACCTCGGAATACTATCAAGTAAGGACCTTTGCACTTGAGACTATCAACTTTTTCTAAACTTCTTTATTTTCTTTTTTTCTCTTCTCTGTAACCGTTTGGGTGATATCTTTGTGTACTTTTTCTCATTTTATTTTGTTTATTCTTTTATCCATATTGTTAGTGTAGATATAAATGATATTTCTTTATCTTGACGAGATTTTCGGCACGATATAACGGGATGGGGGCTGATGGTTAATTATTCAGATGTCGCGAGATATACAAGGTTTAAAGAAATTGAAGGCTATAAAATCTTTATGTAGAATATTTGTTTGTCGTCCTTCTGATTGTGACTTGATGTATTACCACAGCAGTTGGAGAATGACAAGAAAACAAGACCTTAATCTCGAATCCTTATCTTAAGGGGTCCACAGCAGCTGGAAACAGCGCCACCATCGAGGACGCCGAGCCAGTGGCGAGACTGTAAGGCCAGCTAGCGCTGCCAGAAGCCGCCAGGGAAAGGCGTTTGGAGAAGTGGCATGTTTGGCCGTTAATGGCAGACGCCACTGGCCCAGCGGCAGTAATCAGAAAGTTCTTCAGTGTAACCGGGCCCCTTGCCGCAAAACGGCGATCACGGACCGGCGGCCATGTTCTTGGGCGCGAGCTCTAAAGGCAGTCAGGGGTGGGGTTGGAGCGCAGTATAAAGGGAAAGGGATGTTGTTGGTGGAGGGTGGGCAGTGTTGAGACATGGGTGTGCCGGATGGACGACGGCTTAATACGTTTGCTGTTATGATTTCAACATTTATCAAGCCTTCTCTTACCTGCGAGCTCCACAACGAGGACAACTTACAGTAATTCGCGGAACCTGTAAATTCCGAGACTTTTCCATAAAAGGAGGTTTTTCAAATAAAAGAAATAGGTTTGGCTGTGGATTCTGCGCTGTTTTGTATGTCTTGCCATCACCTGCTGTTGTCTGTTTCTTTCCACTTTTTTGTTATCGCTGATTTTGTTCGTCTTTCTTGCAGTTGTTGTTGCTGCTGTTTCTGCTGCCTAGGTTCTATGATCAAGATCACTTGTGATCAATTGTTATTAAGTCACCACTGTTAGTACGATCATAATTACTCAAGCAGCGATTTCCACTTATGTTTCTGATCCAGTTATATAAGTATTGTTACTACATATGCTGTTAACAGTTTTTCTTCTCCATCTTTCTTCCTCTCCTCGTGTGTGACGTTGGTGATGAGTATGTGGACGTCCTTGTGATGTTATCAAAGTCAGGAATCCTTTAAAAGATTTGCTCTTATCTTTGAAATTTTATGCTCTCACCCAAATTCGTCAAAAAACAAAAACTAAAGCAAAAAACAAAACAAAATTTAGCAAAAACCAAATTGTTTTTCCTCTCGCTCGTTTTTTTACGGTTTTTTGTTTTTGATAAAGTATGAGATATCATTCTTAGAAAAGAAGTAAATAAAAACAGTTCTGAAGAGCCATTGAAAAGCTGATTTTCAGCACAAATTCGTTTTTCCATTACTGTTCTTATTGATAAAGGACATCGAGTGAAAATAAATCAAGACAGTAATGCCTTGACCTAACAATCGGAGCAAGGTCCTCCATCGGAAGCAACAGCATTGTAATGCCTGCGGCTGGTAAGCTGAAAAGAAATAAAAACTATTTAAGGCTTACAGAAGCAAGATTAATTTAAAGAAGTAAACAGGATAAGTATAAGGTTCAGAAGAAAATTCATTAACATTGAAAAAAAAATTGCTGTGAAATTTTCTGAATCATTATGCTGTCACATCTTCCCAAAAGACATTGCAAGTTCTGTTTCTTGTTTGTCGTACATGCGAATCAAATTCTGAAGTAAAAATGATGCGGGGAAAATACATTCATTACAGAAAGAGCTGGAGAGAGAGAGAGAGCAAATGAACTCGGAATCAACCGAAAACTCAATCACTTAGCAGTCGTTCCCCTACTTTAAGGAATTGTAAATGAAATAAAATTATTTCCATCATGTCATAGACCAGTCCATCTGTTCACAGAAACCAGAGAGGGAGAGAAGGAAGTGATAACAAAGATAAAACGAAGGGGGAAGAGGGTATCGGGGGTGCTTATCACTGGAATTTGACACTGCTGTTAGAAGGTTCGAGTTTGTTGCGATTTACAAGACGGAACTTCATGCTCAGACCTGGGAAAGCTCCTGCCATTCTGACTTTACTTATCGGTTCCAGGCACGCCTGACATAAAAATGGTGGAAGGCACAGAAAGTGCTTGCTGACGCCCAGCACACGCTTCACGTGCAGATAGATGGCGCTGTGAGAACATTTCAGGAGCTTTTATTTTTTCTTTACAACAGCGACAAAAGAGGAAAACGGAAGGCGTATTTTTTCCAGGAACTGGTAAATCTTTGTTATAAGCGAAAGATAGAAGGAAGAGAAAATGAAGAGATTTTCTTCAGGAACTGCCAAATCACTGTTCGTGACAAAGAAAGGTCTTTCGACGGGAATAATGTTTTTTTGCTGCAGTCATAGATGCTCGTGACTCTAACAGAAAATGGTGTCCCCATCCTTGTTTCCATCGATCTCAACATTTCAACATTTGAGGGAGATAGTCTGGAAATTTGTGTCTGCGAGCACAGCTGTTGAAATGAAATTAGTTATTTACTTACTTATTTATGCAGTTGCTTCAGGTATCACAAAATCGAACAGCTATGACTGTTTTGATTCAGGGGCGAATAATCATTTTACCTTAGAAGCAGTTGGTCTCCCTTGAGGACCATCAGGGGAGAGCAGCTGTCTCTATCGCTTACGGCCGTGTCTAAAGGCTACGTTCCATGACGACGGATTGTTGTCATGGTGATAACTAACTATCCCATCTGCCACCAGAAACTTGTATTTATTGTTAAATTTATTTACCTTTAATTATTTTTAGACACCAGTGTCTGACATCTTTCCTGTTGGAGAGGTAGTCTTCTTCCTCGGAACACACCAAGGACGATAACCACTCCCTACCACCACTTCCGCTCCACTGTGATGGGCAGGGAAAGCAGTATAGAAGGAGAGAAAACTTTGTTATCTCTGGAGGCAAACTTTCCTTTCCACACACAAAAAAACATTGAAGGAACCGATGGCCAAGCTACAGAAGCTCCTGCTGTGCGTGGGAACCCATACAGCGGCAATCTTGCAGGACTGCCAGAGAGGTGAAAACAAAGAAGACAAAAAAGAGAGATTCCCTTCGCCACTCACTTTCAAACACACGAACACCTGTTTTTGAAACAGCTTGTAATGTGAGAGCTCAAGAGATAAAGAAAGCATAAGAGAAAATCACGTGTAAAAGAAAGAAAGATAGACAAACAATGAGAGAGGGAGAAGAAATTAATCATGAACTCCAAGCACAGAATATGAACTGTTTCCTTCTTCATTTTTTTTTCTTTCCATGTCATTTTTGTCTGCATTGTGCAGCTCATCGCACATCTTATTGCTCAGTTCAATGCATGTTAGTGCTGTGTATTGGTTAGCTTACAGAAACTCACGTACTCAGTGTTTTTTTAAACGGTAATAATTATAAATATATCGTTTCAAAGTATGTCATTGTGAATAAAGCGGCCTTTATTCATATTTATGCTAATAATATAATTCACCTGTAAATTAGGTATGTTTATCCATTTGTGTGCTGACAGTCGGGACAAAATTTATTAAGCACACACCTTTAACTGTAAAGAGCATGAGCATAGTTCACTCATCATTCTATTGAAGTATGTTGGCTGGTTGTCTGGGAAATGCCACCACCTTGTGAGTTCACATAATAAGAAAGAGAATAATAATAAAACTGAAGGACTCGAAGAAAATCTATAGCTCCCAGGTCTCGAAACAATACACATTACAGCGTGGTCTAGAAGGAAATTTGAATCCAGGGGCTTAAGATACAAACCGTTAACGGCAGATCATCAAAAAGTATCATGTCAAGATGTTATTGCTTCATCCATTTATAGTGTAGAAGTCTGTAGAATAGTCTGTAGAATAGTCTGTAGAATATCTTAGATATTTTAATTAATTTATATGTACCTACACCTCCTTGTAAGAGGAGTCCTCTTCACCGGCGCGGCGTAAAAGTCAAACAACTAAATATCTCCTTCTACTTCAACCATTTGTTAGTCTGTATACTACGGATGGAATGGAAAAGCGATTCGTTTGCATCCACTTCTTTAAATTAAGGTCATAGTTTTCATTGTCTGATATTGTCTAGTAATAATTCTGAAGCTCTTTTTCCATCCTTTCATTCTGAGGCAAACACACACAAACATGCAAACGGTCATACACAGACGAACACACTCCAATGAGTATTAACAGACTCACACACGAACACTCACACAAATATGAACACAGAGAGAGAGAGAACTTACAGTTAACGGTATTACACGAGCAGGAATACAAGCAGACGATCTCTTGCTCTATCTGTGTGTGTGAGAGAGAGAGAGAGAGCATGTGCAGCATAGCTTTTACCAATTTGACTAATGAGCTTCTAGCGATGATAATGATGATTAATACGGCAGCACACCGACTCTTCTTTTCTCCTTGCCATCGACATCTTATATTCTCATTTTTACGACTCTAAATTCCCTCCATTTAGACGGATCTGTCCTATGGACACAGAATCTTTGCAACTGCGGGTAGTTTCCTTTTAAAAGATGAGCATTTCTGTCATTGCGACCGGATGCTTTTTGTGGTGAGCGCTGCTTGCGGTGCATGATTGGCTTTAAGTGCGCTCCCTTGGGTTGGCGCATGCGCACATCTACGCTGGCATAACGGCGCCCTCCCCATGGAGTTCGAGCTGTCTGTGTACAGAAGATTAAAGCTCCACGATATTCTTTTCATCTGGATGCTGTTAGTTTGCTGCTATTGAGACTAGTTTTCAGCTGGACAACAAGAAAAGTTCATTTCTGGGGTAGTTTTTTTGGTTTTTGTTTTTTTTTTCCACTTTTCGCATCACTTGGCTATGCAAACATGGATATGCATGGGAAAACACACACGTGAAATGCAATGACAGGAACAAATGTTGACAAATAAAACCTGATATGATTAATAAAAGAAACGTTTCCTGGGTAGGGATCGCATATACATATGTAACGATGTGCACGTGTGCAAGCATACAAGCAAAGAAGTGCAAATTGGATTTTTTCTATCTTCTTATATGTGTTTGGTTTGGGACGGGTGCTCTCGTGGGTGTCCTGTGCGATAACGAACAAATCAGCCATTTCATGCGAGCCTCGTTTCAATCTGTCTTTAGAGCTTTTATACCTCCATGGGCTAGAGAATGGTGAATCGAGAGGAGGGCTTTGGTCAAATCCCGATGACAGCAATTAAGTGTGTGGGGGAGGGGCTGTAAAATAAAAGTTTACAAAAATATCCCAGAAAAAGATAGAAAACTGTTTGTTAGGCTCTTATCGCGTGTAAACTGAATACAGACGAAGGAGACCGCAGCTTGTATTGAAGGTCCAAGCAACAGACTCGAGTAAGGTATGAAGGAGGTAGAAAGTGTGTAGTTTTACTGCCGGGCCTCACATTATGTCCGACCGCTGATAGCAATTTCACCGCTTGATCGTCACAAAATGTTCTCAAGCCATTATTTTTAACTACACCTATCTTCTTCTCCTTCCCAACTGTTGTCATGGAGACTACTTTAGATGCGTTTGGATCGTCGTAAATGGTTTTTATCAGAGACCTCATAGACGGTAAATGAAAAGTGTATTACCGAGAAGAAAAAAGTAATCAAAGCACAAAGCAGAGATGGGAATTAAAAGTCCAATCATAACTAAATTGTAAAAGTCTTTGGAAATAATTAAAAATAATATCAAAGCATTTCCTGGAGGTAAGTGCAAAGTCTTAAAATACTAACACACGAGGCAGGAAGTTATTTAAGCGAATATAAATTAACACATTATCCAGAGCATGGAGCTAATTGCAACCTATTTTCTAGCAATGTCCTGCCATGCTACTTGTAATGATCTCCCTTTGCTACCGGATGCAGCACGTCCTCCCATCGTACTTTGTGTTCCACCATTGTGACAGTTGTGCGGATGCTGTGGATACTGTTCAGCGCAATGAACTACTCTGTTGGTGGGATATTGAATTTTACAAATGATTATGATTTCCGAAAAGAACAGAACATGCAAATCATAAACTAAAGACAAAAAAATAGACGAACGATAAAAAGGAAGACAACAACTGTATACGCTAAAAGGCAGAAGACATGAAGATAGCAAATAAAAATTACAAGACAAGAAAGAAGATTTTCAATATTATCGAACATTAAGACAGGTAAGCCTGCGGCAGGTGTTTGGAGGTTTCCATGGCAACAAGTGTCCAAGAAGTGGATTAGACACGTGCCTGCACCATGAGGACGACAAATCATTTCATTTCTTCCAACTTCGTAGGAGTCTGCATCGTGCATTTTGTCTCTCGTGCACAAGGAAGAAGAGAATGCTAATACCCTATTACCCAGAGTTTTGCACAACAGGAAATACGGCAGGAAATGACATCAATTAGGGTACAGGAAAGTCTCATGTTGGTTTAAGTTAGTCTTGCCTCTGTCTGTCAGGGGTACAAACCACCCGCCATCCATGCGCCAGCAAAATCTTAGCGTCTTTAACGGACAAAAAGATCGAAAGAGGATGTAAGTATATTTAAAGCAAGCATATGTGTGTGTGTGTGTGCATGCTAAAAATATTGTTAAAATACTGTAATTAAGTAGTCTTGTTCTTTCTTCAGTCTTTACTCAAAAAACAAAAAACAAAAAAAAAAAAAATACACAGAATTCGAGTTTTGTTACAAGCTTACCAAACTGTCTCTCTGGTTTAAAAAACACCAGAAATGGTAACAGAGGTAAAAGCCGTAGAAACAGCTCAGATTCAAACCAGAAAACTTCTACAATGCTTATAAAAATTATGTATTTGCGACTTTTTTACCTCACAAGTTCTAAAAAAAATACTGGAGAAAAAAACGAGTTTTAGATAACGGACATTTCTCGTCCTGTTATCACAAAGCCTTACAACTGAAAGATTTACAGTTTTTGGTGATGTACTTATCAATAAGGAAAGAATTATGTCCTCATGACAAAGAATTTCAGGGAGAAACATCACCACCACGTAAAAACCTTTTTTTCTGGTTAACATCTTTGTTTATTTATTGTTTTGGTCTCTCGCGTGTTGATTCAGCCTCGTTTTTGCTATTTGTGTTTGTTTTGGAGAGAAATGTTTGTGCAGTTGGACGCCTCCAGGAAAACTGTCGTCTGACACGAAATATTTTGCCACGGAACCCTGCTTGACGGAAGGAGCTGCCAGCGTCTCGCTGGCGGTGATTATCTGTGAGATGGAAGTGGTGGATGGTAAAAGCAGATGTTAAGAGGACCTGACGTCATGGCCAACCTGGCAACAGGAAGACGGCACGTGGTGAAGCGCTGATAATGAAGCGGCAAAAAGATAAGAGCATGCAGGATCGATCCGCGATGCTAACATGTCTCGCATTGCGAAAACAGTTTAACCCTTAACACGCAAAGCTTCTTACAAATACTATTTCTTAGCTTTTCCCACGAGACGCAAAAACGAGATCTTAGTTCTCAAAAAAGTGACAGTTCATCGGGGGTTAAAAATAAAATTGCCTGTCAAAGGGAGGGACACGATCTCTTTTATTTTCGCGAAGCATTGAGCCTGGTTCTTTGCAGCTTTTGTTCTTCTTTTCAGTCCCTGCAATTTCGCAGATGGAATCGAGGTCGTGGAAGATTACTTCGGTTTTGCTAGAACTATACAACAGACTTAGAAGATAAAATTCCTGGATACAAGAAAAACAGTTCTTGGCGAACTAGATTTACATAAATAGTAAAAATTTTAAGAAAATGTTTTTAGTGCTAGAAAGTTTCTGATTCGTGGATTCTGGAAAAGACTTTTCTATGTATTTATTTGTTTATTTTTAATTGTTTCTGGCTGTTTACTGGTTTGTTTACTATTTATCTGTAAGTTTTGTGATAAGTTTCATTTGAGGACAAGCCCTAAATAAACTGGGATACCTTTAATTCTTTAGACTAAGACAATAAGAGAAGAAGCATTCTAGAAACTAAAAAGCGCTGGATCATTTTGTATCTACTGGCATAAAATTTTTTTAAAAGTTGAATTCAAACATCGTCAGTAGTTTGTACTTGTTAAAAAGTAGTTTTCCTCCTAACTGGAATGTAAACTCGACAATTTAGTGGTTACGTCTACGGTTAAGTCCCTAATTTTTATTGATTAAAGAACTAGACATATACTTATTATTTATTTAATGTTTCAAAACATTTAATTATAATTTACAAGTTACTGCTGTAGGAGCCTTGTAGAGAGAAAAAATCAACTGCTTTAGCGGCAGTCAAAAAAAGGACTTAACCCCATATTTCTCAAGAACACTTTTACTTGTCTTTGCGGCTTGGCAAACGACGTACACTGGTTACTCCCCCTTGGACGATTATTCACAAACGACCTCCGAATTTGGAACAAATCCTGAGGGATTCCATATGACGTTTATCACCTAAAACCACCAGCGTCTGGGCATCTCTGGCGAACGCAGCCAATTTGGATGACGAAAACCGGGAGGAGGAGAAAATAACTAGACACGTTTTGTGTGCCTTTGCTTTCCTGCCAAGAAAAGGGAGATCACTTTGAATTTTTTTGCTCCATCAATTGTCGTCCCTCGGGGTGCATGGAGGAAAAGGCCAATATTTTGTCGGCTGGCAAAAGCCAATCTAAACTTTCTCCCAAGGGTACTACGTGAAACCCAGCGTCTTTTGTTGCCTCCCCTGCCAGGTCAAGGGTCAGGGGATGAGCAGCCCCTGTGTGTGAGAAAGAATACTAGAGGTCAAGTCCTTAGTGGAAGTTTCAGAAATATTTCTGTCAACGAAATTTGAGCAAGTTTGTTTGATCGTCCATCTGACATCAAAGATCCTTTTTTATCTTTACCTTATCGACCGATGCTTAAGATAGCTGCTTCGACTTCTTGTAGGCTTCATTAATCCTAGGAGATAGGAGATAGCACCTGCTACAAAAAAAAAAAAAAACAACAACTAACAGTTGAAGGAAAAAAAGCAATTTTAACACAACAGTAATTGTTGAAATTGCTTGAGACGCATAATAGGTTGTTGGTACTAGAAGCAAAGAAAAACAACAGTCTCTTCATTTATCCAGCGAGACAGACTCCCACACTAGGACTTTAATGCCAGGCAGGAACAGTTTACAAAAAAACTATCTCAGTTTTGCTGTGTGGAAATGTCTTTGCATTTTCAGGTTTGCTCGCATTAAACGCACTTCTTTCTTATTAAATACTGTCTCCAGATTAATTTATTCACATTCTAAAGAAGGAAAATTATTATTTTTGAAAGAAAAACAATATGTATATGCACTGCACAGAAAATAAACTTAGGTACTACTCAATGTCAAGCTGGGAAAGATGACAGCCGATGGGTTAGAGCTAGTCAGTCATCTCTCCCTTCACTAGTACTGGGTGGATGGGGATGAGAAGACATATGGATACACGATGCGGCTACTCCCGCCAGTGCTGGGCAATAGTAGCCTGGTCCTTCACAGGACGACTAGTCCTCTTCTTCATGTTTGTAAGCCTGTTCTTCCTCTGGTCACAGCCACATCGATAAGCTTGCAATGTACATTGAAGAACACTCCTTGATAGAGTGTCGTCCTGGGTCACATGACCAAAGCAGACCAGTTCACGCCGTTTGACTGTTGCAAGCAGAGTTCCTGGCGTCTTGTGAATGTGACAACCATAACGTCTACGAAGTCGTTAGTCTTATGCTCCATAAGCAAGATCCGGAGCAGCTATCTTAGGGACTTTGTCTGGAGAGCCTGAATTTTCCACTCCTTGTGAGTGAGTATAGTTCATGTGTCACGCCCATTAGGCAGGATCGGAATCGCGAGACATGCAAAGATTATTTTTCATGGTAAACCTGATGTTACAGTTGCATTACACCATGTCCAACCTAGCCATTGCCGCTGCTGTTGCGATACTGTCGTGGAGGTGGCCAAAATGTAACTAAATCTGATTACCTCTTCAAGCTGTATTCCGTTCCTGGAGATGCTTGCCGTTGACAATAACCATTACTTTACTCTTGTCTAAAGTGGTTAAGACACCGACCTTTGACACCCGTAAGGGAATCTAACCTTCTCTAGTCAACCCAGCTTTTAGAAAAATGTATCTTACTCCAAGGAGGTTTGGAGAAATGTAAAGCAGGAAGACAAAAATAGAATGAGAGATAGAATCGAGAAAGAAGGAAGACACATTCCTCACAAAAATCAGGTCCCGAGGAAAACATCTAACACCTCAGTCACGAAAACGACTTAAAAAAACAACAACAACAAAACAACGGTAAGCCAGATCATAGCTATAGTGTCAGGTCCTCTTGATCTTTGAGCATAGAGATCACACCGGCATCCATACAAAGGGCGCATCACTCTCTATACAAGTTATGTCCCCTGACACACAGCCTCTCCCCATGTTCTCTGACGTTGCAAATGAATAATTCACGGCGTGTCTCATCGTGGTGAGCCTAAATATCTTCGTGGGCATGGAAATAGTAAGTTTCGATAACAAGGCGACGTTCAATAATTCAGTTTCCTGTTGATTATTTTATCATCGCATTTGTCAGCCATCTATGCATGAAGGACCTCCATCGCCAAAAGAAATGCGATCCACGCAGTTCATCGTCCTTTATGAAATTGTACTCCTGGCGCCATGATAATAAAATTTTTATTTAGTAAGTGAATAAGGTATTCAAGATTATTTTTATTATAAACTTCCCTTTAATATTTTCTTCTGTATGCAAAAAAAGCTGAGTTCGGTGAGAAGATAAAACTGAGTTCTAACTTTGAGCTACAACATGTCAGAACTTTGGACAGGCAGTGTCCAGCTTTTTAAAATTTTCTAGCTTTCGAGTCTAATGGAAACTGAAATCTGACCAAAAAATCACCAGAGACATACAATTTGCAGGATCAAAGTAAAGAACACAGATGATGTTATTTTCTTAGAGGGCAATGAGTTTGTCACCTCCAACAGAAACAAAAGAGAAACCACAAAAAATTCAAAATGAATTCCGTGTTCGAGAATGTGAGATGGAAATTAATTTTTCTTATTACAAACACCAACTGTACCAGGATTCAATCGAATTTTCTTTGTAGCCTACCCTAGTAACCTGCTTCCAAAAAGTACACTTTTGCTCATATCTGTCCGTCTCCTCCGTTTTCTACCCCTAATCCACGTTTCCTTTTTTACTGTCCTCCAGTTGCTGCACATAATGGTACTGCTGTCCTTTTCATAAGCTAGCTCGCTGAACCACTTACAATTGTTCCAGCCTTACCCTGTCTGATACACTTTGTGGTCTTCAATGCATAATTTCTCTGGGGGATGCATGAGACGTATACTGTGATAAAATTAAATTAAGTTATTGAGAGAATGGGGAGGAGGGTGAGAAAGAGTGGGTATGAGAAAAACTTGGCAAGCACAGGGTCTCATACAGCTTTTATTTTAGTCTCTGTTGCAGACAGGCGGGCGAGCACGAGAATGGGCATGGAGATAGCTTTCCTGAGAATAAATGAGAGAAAAGAAAACATAATGTGTGTGAGAGAGAAAAAGAGAAAAAGAGAGAGAAATACATTTGTGACCATCAGGAGGGACGAAAGTATGAGTATGATGAGTATGAGTGTGGCAGCTTTCATGACTGGCTGGGGGTAATAGATGGATGGATGCACTGATTGACGAATGGCCAGACGGGCGTGGACTTTCAAGGTAAGCTTGAAACCACAAGGGTTAAAGAATATCTATATAGGGTCTGAACTGGTGCAATGCAAAGTGTCCAACCCTTAAATCCATTGCACTTAACACTCACCTGATATGGCTTTAGTCTTTTCACACATAACACCCATGCTGAAATGCATTCCTTACTTGCCTGCCCAGCACACACACGGCACACACAAACAACAACAACAACAACAACAACAACAACAACAACAACACATCTATATCCCTCTCACCACGTCGCAATAAACATTAGTTCTACGTCCACCACTGTTGGCTGCGTCAAAGCCGAGACCTCGTCCCTGGAAAAATCCAACCACTGATGAATCATTACCGCACAATACTTGTTTATTACAGCTAACACAATCTCTCCTCCGGGAACTACGTTCCCTTCACCGGAAATTAATAATTCCATCAAAACATCTTATTTTGACAATGATTATTATCGCGGTCACAGCCAATTTTGAATAAAGCCGAAACCGATTCGTTTGTTAATGAGCCTTACAAATAGTAGGTTCTACTATGTTTGATCAACCTCTTTGTCCTTTGTAGGTACGTTGACGAAAGTAGGCTGAAACGTACTTGACGACGTTCTAACGATTCTGCCAGATGATAAGAAAATATCATTTAGCCGCCCGCGGTCCTTCATCAATGGGAGTAAAATGTCAGTTATCGTTTCGTCTCCTCTTTCATTTATACCGTTTGACTGCTAGTTCAGCTCGAACAATGCAAGATAATAATTTAAAAATTGGAGAAGGGAGGTGATTGCGTGTCTGTGTGTGTGCGCGTGCGTCTGTACACGCGCTGAGGTGTCTGACGTTCTCGCGTCAGCCTGACGTCCCTACCGTGATCGAGCGACTAGCCTCTGCGGCGGGGAGTCTGTCAGAAGGGGATTATGGGAGGGTAATTTAGCCTGTCCTTGGTGCAGCCTTGCCCAGCTGCTTGTCGTGGCAGCCCCGATCTTGGAGGGCAAGGAGAGATGGTTGGGTAGTCTCCGCTAACTTAATATTTGTGTGGTCGCCGCGACCCAATGATTTGTGTCTGTGTATCTCCGACACCTGCCTGTCTCACGTGCTCTACACGATAAACCGTTATGTCGGATGCAAGACACTC
This sequence comes from Pomacea maculata, assembly GCA_004794325.1. NCBI lineage: Eukaryota > Metazoa > Mollusca > Gastropoda > Architaenioglossa > Ampullariidae > Pomacea > Pomacea maculata. The sequence goes on along the minus strand of SRHC01003546.1, from coordinate 41,287 downwards.
TCGTGAGACGTGGAACTGTCAGCATGAAATCTCTCTATATAATTTGCCTCTCGCAATTTTCAATGACTAAAAAAAAATTAACCAAGAAAAGGGCGAAAAAAGCCAGAAAAAATGGAAGAGAATGAAGGAAGAAAAAAGAAAGAAGAAAGGAAGAAAGAGAAGACACGCAGAAAAGGAAAGAAAGAAATAAAATCAAGAAAACAACAAAAAGGAAAGATAATCAGGAACAAATTGGTTTTCATGTTTTCTGCTCAATCCCTCTATACTGCGTTGAAGCGGGGTAGAGGGTAAGGGAGGGAGGTAATTCCATTTCTGTAAGAAATAAACAAAAACACATCCTTGTATTTATCTGGTGATATTTTTCTTGTAACATTAGCTACCTACTTATCCGGGTTGAGGTAAAGGATGAAAAGCAAACTTCCTGTTGTACGTTGTGTTGCATGCTGCATGTTGCATGTTGCGTGTTGCGTGTTGTGCGCATGTTTCCAAGATTTCAAGCCTGATACTGTGCGGCCATCTTGGGAATTTCTCGCCGGCAAGCTCTCTACGTCGGAGTAACGTTGCTGTCAAAAGCTCTTACATCTACCGTAATGGTCCACTAGGTCAGCAGCAGATTGCGCCCCTTCTCCACCCTCCCACTGGGGTTCTTAACGGCAGCTTCTGATAATGATGTCAGTGTAAGCCTGGACTTTCTCTGGGACGATTGGGAGAGACAGTGGTCTGACACGCTGATGGTCTGTAGCCAGGAGACCATGCAGTAATCTTAGGGCTAAGACAAGGGTCATTGTCGCTAGCTTTTACGGACAATGTCCTTTTTTTCTAGAAAAAGACAACTTTATCGTTTGGAAAGACAACTCAAGTGAGGAGTTTTAAAAAAGACACCACAGATTGTTAGAACATTTCACAAATTCATGCTCAGACATCCAAATTTTGGGTTTCAAGACACCCAGATGATACTCTTACCTTTGACCTTTATCGTGGAGCTCGTTAAGGCTTACGAGTGAAGTCTGACATAGAGAGGAAGACGAATTATTGTAAACATTGTTCCTATGGCAACGGCTGTCATCAAAACTGTTGATCAATGGTGAAAAATTCAGATGGTATGCGGGTTTTCATTGTCAGCTCACTGTTAGAGTGCATTGTCTAGAAATGTTGGCGATGCTGACCCCTACAGAGCATCTGCAGCTTTGTTCTGGGTTCGCCTTTTCGTCAAAGACATGCAATAAAGTTGTCTCCGTCAGATCCTCGTTTCATCCAAATTCTGACTGGATCAAGTGAGAACTACAGCCACTTAGCGATAGGATTACCGTGGCTGGTGTCATCTGACTCGCTCCCGTTCTGGTCTGTAGTCTCTAGAACTCAGTCTGGAGACGACTGGATTTTCACTTCTTAGTACAATGTGGGGAAAAATTCTAGAAGTTAAGCCAGACTAGGCCTTCCTTCAGTGATCGACTCTATTTATTGCCATTACTCACACAAACACATCGTTAGCCATCTTTTTGTTACATCTCGTGAGGCTGTAATTGTAATGAGTGATTTGACGGAGAGATTAAGGAACGCTAGGAATTATGGGCTACATCCTTTCTGTCTATCTTATCATCTTTTTTTTCATCTTCCTTAACTGCCTTAGATCAACAGCAATGGAACAGACATTAATAACTTTAATATTTTGCAGAACAACACTTTTTATGACATAAATAACTACATATTAAGTATACAATATAAATGTTCAAATGGACAATCAGAATAATTTCGTAAATCCCCAAAATATTGTAATACAAAGTTTTTTTAAATACCATTGACATCTTTGATATAACCCACACCGGTCACAAAAATCTTTAATTAAGAAACGAATTCATTCATTTATGCACTCTTCCATTCATCGAACAAAATATTTTATAGAAAAAGGTCGAGTAGCAAGAGTTCATAAGAGAAAGGTGATTATCAATTGACTAGCACCATCTGTCTGAATTATTGCAGAAGCCCTAAGGTCACAACAAACAGTCACGTGAACACAGAGTCGGTGTAGCACCTGCCGTGTATCATACATCAGGACTCTTGTCATTCTGGAAATTTCTCTTTGCATACAGGGCCTGGACTCCATCCTCGGTCAGTGTTCTGGGACTTCAATGAACTGGGAGCCAACAGCGGCCAGTGTTTTCGTAGGATCTCTGCGGATTCACAAGACGAACTTCTTCTTTTTGCAAAATCACAAATTATTGGTAAAACCAGGGAGGAGAGATAAAGGAAAAGGATGGGCTGGATGAATAGAGTTATCTCTTCAGAGATTTTATCTTGGTTCAGAACGTTTTTGTTGAATGTGTTTATATCCACGATGTTATTATTTTGTTGCAGCTTTGTCAACTGGCGCTATCACGACTCCATTTTACACAGATTCTCTTTGTTTCACTCATGCAATCCCTCTCTTCCTTTTGACTAATTGTTGTTAATCTTATTTTCTCGAAACACCATACATGGGGGTGCTTGAATCAGACTTACAGAAAAGAAACAGGGTGAGACAGAGAGCCAGAGACTTGGACAGAGAAAGGGCATTGCAGGTCAAGAGTATAAAAAAAGGGGGAAACTATAACAAAAAATAAAAAGAAAGAAACTTGAGTAGGAAAGACAAGGCTGGCATCACCAGCGGATGAAGCGATGGAGACAGAAAAGCCACATTGTCAAGCGGTGCGCCCGACTTCCGGCCCTGGCTTGCTGAGACAGGGGTAACTTCATAAACATATTAAGTATTCCGCCGGGGAAATTGTCTATATGCAAATGCTGTCATGAGCGATGCATAACCAATTCCGCTCACAGGAATAAGAGAGGATTATCCGCACTCCCTACACTCCTTTGTCGTCTGCCTCAAGTCGGTCGTCGCGAGAAGGAGTATAAGTAATGTCACGTGACATTCCTCCCCCTCCCCAGACACCACCACCACCACCACTACCCTCCAGCTTTGCTGTACTGGTGTAGAGCCCAGGATGACGGGGGACCTAGAGAAGATATGTCTAAACCAGTTAATGTGGTTACGTGTCACCGCAGCCACCAGCAGGCAGCTGTCACCTCGCTTTTTAGTCCAAGTGGTCGAGATGGAGTAGTCTGGCACATCCTGTCTCAGGAGTCAGCAGGTGAAGTTCACAACATACATTTATTGCACTTTACAAAATAAAATAAAAAACAAACTGTATTAAATGGCGGAGATATTAGAATTTCGGTTCTCAAGAAAGACAATACAGCTTCTAAAGAAACACACTTCCCTGTTCATTTTTTCTCATTTCCTGTGTTTTATGCGCGTGTTCGTGCGCTTGTCTACGTGCAGACTGAACAGAATGTTGTATGCACTAGCTAAGGGATTATGCTTTGGTGGACTTGGAAACTTCCATAACAAATAAAAGAAAATAATTAACAGAGGACATCTTTTTCATTTGTGTGAAGTCTGGTATATGACCTGTCGAGCTGTACACACTTTTATAATGACACATATTCCGAGCTCTCATTTTCTAAGATTTTTTTCCTCTTTTTCAATTCTCAGCACCTAAGATTTTTGCAATTTATTTATTTACTTATTTATTTTGGGAGAAGCTTAAGATTGTGTGTTTATTAATCACCAAGAAGAGAATGAAACTTTACTTTGCTAACAAATAATTGGTTTTGAAGGAAAATGAGGTGGATGGTAAGAACAATATGACATAACAAGGTTTCGATCCCATGTGACCTTTACAATAAGGAACAGTACAGTTCTTAATCCTACGTTTTGAGATATTTTACTTTCAGTATGTTTTCTATTTTTTTTTTTTTTTATTACCACAATATGATGTTTATTAGTTGCAGATTTTACCTTTGAGATCATAGACTTTGCAGCAATTAATACGGAATGGTTGCTAATTAATTTTTCCTATGAATTTATTTTGAGAGGATAATGATACTTTAAAAGAACTTGGATATATTACTAACTCAGAATTAAAAACGGAAATTGGAGGGTAAATATTTACATCTTGTACTTGACTGTAAGTCCCCATGTTTTGTGTACAACATGCAAGTCTGAACTCAAGTTATATTTTTCTCTGCTTTACCTTATCTCATAAATATTGGTGCTCTGGATATTGGTGACTAGGGAAAGTATTCCAGACCTTTTTACTCAGTTTTAGTATATTAATTATGTATGTATATAGTAATGTTAATGTTATAATTGGTAACAAATTATGCATCGATCAGTCAGGAGTGAAATAAATGATGCAACAAAAAGCATACAATTTACTTTGTTTTAAGCTGCTAATGTCACGTGTCGATTGTCGTAGTCCTAGGTCAAAGTTTATCGGGTTTATATCATGACTTAAATAAAGACAAATTGTCTCCAGTTCTGCACTAGGTCATAGTATTTTAAATTTTATTTGTTAGTTTAAAAAGTTAGCAAATACCTCCAGCACAGACTGGTTCTATCCAATAGCATCATTCATCTCTGACAGATAAATTGTTTTATTTGATCTGTTGATATGTGCTGAGTCTACCCAGATGACCAGCTCTATATGTCTACAACCGATATCATTGTCATCCATTTAATGCTTATATTAGATTTTTTATTTCCACAAATCTGTTATTTTTACGTAAATATTCCTACTTTTATTTACACGTTTGTGACTGTCATTCTTCTTTCCGCAGTATCTCGATATTATACATTTTATCCCCACGAAATCGCTGGTATACATGGAATTTATCCCTCAAGACCACTTACTTCGGCGATGTTCCTACTGCACGCACCCTACGGAAAGCTTTAAAGTATGATAAGAAAATACTTTTTGGACACATGTTTGTCGCTGTTTTAGGAAGAGTTGTAAGCCGGTTGCTCATACCCAACTCTTGTCATTCAAGAAGGATATTAAAAGCAGCTCTGGTAGGGAGAAGAAGAAAACAATGAGGACGAAAGGCCCGGTTGGGTTGACGCGTCCTTGTCATGAGATGGGCACAGGCATGAATCATCTTGGGCTGCAAAGTCCGGAATTGACGAATCAGACAAAGAGCCTTGTGTCCATGGAAATACGAACGGTCTCCATTAACAGCTCTCACAAGCACTGCCTCTCTCTTTCTTTCTCCTTCCCTCTCTCTTTCTTCATCACAAAGAAAATTGGAAGGACGGATTGAATGCAGGAAAAAAAGGTTGGAAGCAAAAGAAGGAAATGTAAAAAACAAAGAATTAATACTCTAACACCATCACTATACTTTACATATACATAAGGTGGAGGTACACTTCTGATAACATAAATTTACTCTACTTATCTGTCACGAGTATGACCATCTAGAAGAGGGGTAAAATTGGGTGAGCGATGCGGCTCCAAGTGTCTTGTCAACATAGCTAACGGGGTGGATTGTCATCACAGTATGTTTATTGTTTAAAATGAGTATAACTGAGTGCTGGACCGATAAAAGCATTTAAGGCAAATTAAAATTTAAATGGTTTCTCTTTTTTTTTAAAATTACTGTTGTTTCAAAAACAGGTCTCAGTCCAACTTGCATGGACCAACAAGACTGGGAGTGGAATTTGAGAGCATTTTCTGACAATATAGGGAAATAGGAGAGTAATTTTCTGACAAGCTATGAAAGTGGAATACGAGTCTTTTCCAACAAGCTGGAGGAGAGGAACGTGGGAGTATTTTCTCACAAGTTAAGCTGAGGAGACAATTAATGATGCACAACACGCTCCCCTCTCTTCTGGCAGCTCCTTGAGTCCAGTGCAAGTGTTGGCTTCATTTTCAAGCCCTGCCTCGTTCAGTGGGCATTGGATCTTTGCTGTCCCAATCAAGCTGCTAGGTCTGTGATGCGAGTTTAGACCATCCAGACAAGCAATGAAATAGAAGCCCAACGAGGCAAAGACATAGAAAACGAGAGAAGAAATGAGAGAAACAGAAAGATGAGTAAAAGGATTGTGAGAAAGGAAGAAAACTTAAAACTTTCTTTTTCTTCTGTCTTGTTCCATTAATTAGACCGTCAAGAGTTTCTCCCAACCCTTTTGAGAATGCAAGAAAGGGGGAAGAAAAAGCTTGGCTATTATGCCGTCTTGGACATCAGCAGCTGGAGGATCAATACCACAGCGAGAAGGGAACCGTCGTCAGTCCACGCTGGTGTCCTCGCTTTCCTTATTAGACACAACGCTTCTGTCGACGACTGCTCCCCAAGCAGGCCTTACTCTTCTTTCTTTACTTCTCCCGAGCCCGACCCCGTCATCCACTTTAATTCTTTCTTCATCGCCTTCTTCATTTGTTGTTATATTACCAATTGCCTCTTTCCTTCATTCATTAATACATTTGTTACTTTCGTATTTTCAGTCTTGTTTTACTGTCTGCTTTTACTGTCTTTTGTGTACTACTTCTATTACTAAGAGGTCGCAACAGATTTGATTTTTTTTTTTTTTTTGCATACCTATGTTCGCATATTCCCAATCTTACATTTTTCAAGTGTTGAGGATAGATAAATATCATATCGATTCCTTGAAACATTTGAAGTTCAAGCGAACAGGATGCTTGATGTAAAAAATGTTATCCATTAAATCTTGGAAGGAGCAAATTGCTTTCTTTCCCGGTCATCATAGAGAAAGAATGTGGTTAGAGAAATGTCATCGAACCCCAAGACATGTACAAAACATGATTTAAAACCCAGGTGGCTCGACAAACTTTTTTCAGTCAGCCTAACTCTTTAATTAATGCTTGGTTTTGTAGAGGGTTGAAAAAGTGGGACAACGAAGGAGATAGTATAAACGCCATCTTTCTTAAAAGCAAGCCCGGAAATAAAATGTTTTAACATCTTTCATTTGATACGTTAATGGACTACCCTTAACTTCCTATAAAAGTGACTAACACTCAGAATAAGCAATCATTTAGTAGACTAATTAATGTTGGCTACCTCGTAAAGTTGTTTAGTGTATACCCTGCTCTGTTGAACTGTTTCTCAGGCCGGATGAGCCAATGGGACCAGCGTATACTCAGGTGACGTCACATAGCAACGCTGGCAAGGGGTCAGCTTGGACATACAACAAGTCTTAAAGAAGGAGGCGAGGAAGAAGGTAACACAAATGCCTATTTCCTCGTGGAAAAACATTAGTTGTAAATTACTTCAGAGGGGTGAGCTTTTTGACAAGTAACTGAAGGGTGAAAGGAAAGAAAAGACAAACGCGTCTGTTTAAGGAAAGAATATTTAACGACAACAGACAATAGATGTGCGTGCCTGTGTGTGTGTTTCTTCTTGATGATGTAAGATTTCGATTAAGTCTCTCAGCGCCCGAGAAATAAGGATCCAAATTAAGCCATATCAGGCTTAAGAAAACTTGCCCTCAAAGGCTCACATCTTTCATTCAGCATCAAGTAACATAGAAGCCCACTAGCTGCACCTAGTGCAGTATCCTGGAATAATTTCAATTCTTTTTAGCGAAAGTCGACGATAAAAATCTCTTTTCTCGATGAAAATGTTGGTTTTTTGGGGGTTTTTTTTTTGGTTTTTTTGGTTGTTTTTTGTTGTTTTTTTTTCGCTTGCGCGTGTGACAACACACGTTCTCGCTTCCTTAGTTACAGGCTCATGACATGCAGACATGTAGTTTGTGACTTCCAGGTGCTCCAGACAATTTTTAGTGACTTATATAAAATAGCAACGATTTTTTTCACCTGGTTTGAAGAGTAAACTGTCCACATGAACGATCTGACATCGTCTGTTGAACAATAACAACCGTCTCAAGGACAAATTAAAAAAAACTTTTGGTCAGCACAGGACGAAAAGCTGGCATCTACCCTGGTCTTCAGATGGTGCTTAATGGAAGGTCTTAACCATTGCATCTCATTGCATGCCCCCGGAAAGCCATCATGCATAATTTGCCGTCTAATCAGATGGAAAGGAGAGATGGTGCTTGGGAGAGGTAACGAGCTTAGCTGTATTCACCGTTGTGAAGAAAAGAGAAAAAAACTAATAAAAAGATAAAGAACAAAAACAACAAAAAATTGTTCTCGAAATTACTCTTGGCCAAAAAAGTTTGTTCTGGCGTAGAAAGAGCGGAGACGCCTCGTTGTGGAGGTAAAATGTGTTTCTTCTTTTTTCTTTCTTTCTTTTTTTCGGACTTGAAAAAGAGTTTTCTTTTCGACTTAACAGAGCGAAATAGTTAAAATACGGGATTTTGCGATGGCCGTCAAGGGGAATAAATCGCAATGCAGGCGTACACCGAACGAGGATTAGACAGAGTTCTCTGTCCCCATCGGCGGTCTGTTCTCTATGTAAGAGTGGTTTTTGGAGAAAAAACTGAGTGCAATAGGGACAAGAGAAAGGCTTAAATGAGCTCACCATCGGAATGTGAAAACAGCTCTGTTGCAGATGCCTTGGCTACACACTTCTCTCTGATCCGTAATACTGTAGTCACTAAATCCATCCATCAAGCCATACATTAATACAAAAAATGTGTAACAAGACACTTTGTAGCAAGATGGATTTTATAAATATAATGAACTCTTGACATTTCTCTGTCGCTGTCTAGAGAGATCATTTGTTGGGGACTGTCGTCCGTTGTCTCGAATATCACATGTGTTAGACTAGACTTCTTGCAGTCCCCCTGTATACATCATTAAGGACCTAGTGCGTGCCTGGGTGCATTTAAAACACACACACACACAGACGTACACGTGCACAAATAAATCTGAATCTTTACATGATACACGCAAACACTGACATACACATTTATGTAAAGGAAATTTAAGAGCTCAGTCACAACTCAAGCAAAACAAAGGTATATTGAAGAAAACAATTTTCCGAACTAACGCAAAATCTGTCCAAAAGGTCGAAAAAAATACAACGGAATTAACGGAGATTGATATTCAATTATTTGTGGTCTTAGAGTGCAAACGGTTCGCAACATTGATGAGAGAAACTTTTCAAATTTCTGCGGACTCAAATATCGATGGAAGATTTTGGTGTCTTTTTCACTAACTTTGTTAAATGTTAATTAAATTTAATTTTCCATTATATTCAGCCACTGTCTTTATCCTGTGCAAAACTGTAATTTAGTAATAGAAGAATTCTTGACTACAGATTCCAGTCTGATTAATCGAGGCGGTTGTGTGATGAGAACAAGACCCTGAAAGGGAGGCAATCAACTCTTTTTGTCACCTGCCTCGTCCCCGTTATTTTTATGGCACATTGCAGACATTAGTTTGAGTAAACTAGCTTATCTATGCCAGTCCCATGACTTCGCAGAGACAACCATTTTAAAATTTTTTCGTTCAACCACAAACTCTAAAAAAAAATAAAATTAAGTGAAACGGCACTAGACCGTGTACTCTCCCTTCTCTCTCTCTCCTTGAAAACCTATCTGCACGTCTGTTGTCCACTGTATGTAGGGACGTTTGCATGTATATGTGTATGTGTCACACAAGCACACACACAAGCATATTTAAACATGATTGTACACAGACACACGTCTCACACAGTCATGCAGTCCCTCTAGCCCCTCTCCTCATCCACCCATCCACACACCCGGCACGTGTAACTGGGGTGACAGAGAAACAGCAGCACTGAGTTTCTTCTTTTTCTGTTGAATGGAAACCCGCGCGAGTTCAGGTTGTTTTGTGTTTCCAATGCCCTCATCACGACTTCCTTCGGGGATAAAAAAAATCTGTATGCATGTCCATCTTCCTTTAATTTTTTTCAGTAAAAGCGACACAAGAAAGGACAATTTCGTGAGCACGACATCACGAATAAATGATAAAAACTTTTTTTTTCAATTTTACGTTTCCATAAACCCGGCATTATATTTGGATTTGTAGCCACTTCGCAGCCAACTGTTCTCTCTTTTCCCCCTTCTCCATTCTTCGTTCACTCTTCTCGTGTGTCCCTGTGTGTGTGTGTGTGAGAGAGAAGGGTGGTTTGTAAGGACGGATCTGTCAGGAAGAGAGGAGTTGGTTAGCATAAAAATATAATATAAAAACAAAAGCGAAGCAGCCAATCAAACAAAAACCGTTTCGGCAAAGCACGCTTGTTTTTTTTTTTTTTCCTCCTTCCTATCGGCATCACTTCGTCTGTTAACGAGAAGATAATTAGAGAAAAACAGATTATCGTCATTGCTTTCGTTCCTGTTCCCATGGCCCATGTGCTAACAGCCTCTTGGACATCTGCAAAAGTGGTTTGTCGTCAACAACATTTTAACATGGACTCCTGCATTGTTCCTTCTGGAGATTGTGAGATTCTTTAGAATATTTCTTCTTTCGCATTCACATTGCATGATGAAACAGTGTCGGTGGCCAGATGTAAGATGGACCTACGATGTTCGGTTTTTATTTTTGTTATTGCTTGTCTTGTTTTCAGTTTTTGGAAACAGAAAGAAATGGTTGCGCTCAAAGAAATTATTTTTAAATGCATATATATATATTCTGTATTTTACCTGTCAGCATAGACATACTTTTGTCACACGCAAACACTTTAAAAGCGTGTGTAATCATTGATGACGAGTAAAAACGTTTTCAGAAAAGCATAGCTAGAAATGTGTAAATAAATATTCGTGACTGTGTAATGCAGATTATCATGCTTAAATCTATAAATGCATAAATTTTGCATTATCTTGCATAAACTCTGTTTATCTGAAAACTATGCTTGACGAAACCAGTTCTTTAACAATTTTTCCTAGGTCATATTCGTACCAAATATAAATAAAGAAATTTTTAAAAAAGAAGAAACCGGAAGCGGTTTGCACTCACGGTCATGCGCACACATTTATCAGCTGCCTCAGCCAATCGCTGTTTGGCTCTAACTGGGCTCAAAAGACGTTTGGGAAGCGCGAGTCAACCAAGCACACACTGGGTGGGCAGACAAAAGATCGGGGGAAAGGTGATGGGGGTTTGGAAGGGAGGGTTGTGGAAGAAAGACGACAGAAAAACGCGAGCAATGTGTTTAAGATTGCGCACAGTCGGGCTAAACCAGGCTGTAGCCTCCTCGCCGCGAAATCAGATTGCTGGGAAACACGACAAATAAAAGTGTCAATGTTCGCGCTTGACAGATCGCGCGCAAACGGCCCGACAAAACGCTCCAATCTCGGTGCCAGGGACCTCAAGAAAAGCCCCGCATCCCTCCCATCCTCAAATCTCCTTTTTACGCTCGGCAGAGGTTAGCAAACACGTGGATCATCGTGCAGACCCGAGGACGGGTAGTCCTCCAATAGCTCGATAGTTGTACCTCTTCTGGGAATAACAAGCACGAAGCTATTAAATGTTAATGGAGGCTGAGTAATGAAGCTTTATTAATGAGAATGTTCTTACAGATGTACCGCCTCGATTTTTGCTTTGCTTTCAGTGTTTTATTTTCTAGCACTCACAAAAGTGAGATGACAATCACTGTCACAGTACTCGTCACATTGCAATGTTATTGTCATGAGAAGCTTGACTTGCTATTCTCTGTTCTGAATCAGGACTGTACTACAATTGACTGATACAAAACATTATTGAATCGCACTTAATAATAACTGGAAAGATTTATATAGCGCTTTACCTCATCATCAAAGTCTTGCCCAAAGCGCTTTAGAAATAATAATAATAAGAACAACAATGGTTTCAAAACAAAGACTTCACTGTGATCTACATTTTGATGTTGTGATCGTCACCTGCTCTGGTCGTCGCTCTGTTGGACCTATGCTTACGTCAGATGACATCACCTTTGATGACCCCAGAGAGCATCCTCACAACCGGCTCGTGAGGAGGGGCCAGTCAACCCAGCGGTAGCCTCGTTTTTCTCCTGACATCATCCTAAGGCCTTCACATCGCTGTCTGCTCCACATCTGTCTACGAACATTACTTCTTATACCAATCAATTTAACTGTCAATAGTTGTAATTATAGTCAATTGATTAGTCCGCCTGCTCCTCTTTCTTTACAGATTTATGACACTCAGCATCCTTATTGTGTATTCCATGATTTGTCTTTCATTACTCTCCTGCAGAGTTGTTTCTCCGTCCTTCCGTCCTTCGTATTCTGTCCATGTCTCCAACTTGTCTTAAACACTGAGAGCCTGCTCAGTAGTAAGTATAATTATGTGCTATTTAAATCACATGTTGTTGTTGTTGTTGTTGTTGTTGTTGTTGTTGTTGTTGTTGTTATTTAGTATTGTTCGGTCGATAAATTACTCGTCAGTGGGATAGGTGTATCTAGGTGCGTTTCATCAACGTCTTTTGACCGTTTCACACACCATTGTTGTCATCAGAACGGAAATTCGAACCCCGTGTCCTAGTTACCTGTCCTTAAAAAAAACCATTAATTTTTCAATCTAGATGCGAAGGATTCTGATCGATCACAGCCATTACCTCTTGCTCCGCACGATTGTATATTATTCACAATTATCGGTTGTAAGGAAAGACACTCACCCCAGGAACCTGACTCCTAGTCTCATGATATGACAGCGGCTGTACATCAAGGGATGGAAAATGGTGTCATTGGACACTTCGTCAGGTGTAAATCAACGATGTTTTAATTTTTTTATTCATAACTTTAAGGGTCAAAATGCGGCTTTGTTGTAAATATATATTCATATCACCCTCCCCTTTGTCCTTTCCAACAGTGTTTATTTTTCCCTTTCATTGTCTTTCTATTCTACAGGTTTGGATATGTTTCAAATGTATTTGGAGCATAGGTGGGAGTTGGATATTGTGTTCTTCATCATTACAACCCAACAAGGACAACCAAAACTAAAAGCACTTGTCTTCTTGTTGTTGTAAGAATGTGCAAGTCCTTAATGAGTGTAGCTTATTGACCCTTGACCATGGCGGTATATATGTAAATATTTGTTGGCAAATTTTAAACAGCAGACAGAAAGGGAAGAATTATAGTTAGATGTACCCTTATTATAACAATAGTACCTAGTTGTGCTCTTTGTGTAGCTATAGCTAGATGTATCTGTTTGTAAGTATTAGGTATACTTGAATTCCACTGCTTCAGCTTTCACACGGTTTACCATTTCTCAAAAAAGTAGTTGACACTCTAGCTTATATTCTCTGGCTTTGTATTTGTAGCAGTTGCTTTAGAAGACAACAGTAGAAATTCCTCCAGGAAACAAAACTTTACGATACTCTAGAAAAAGAGAAAAAAATCTATTGTAAAATTCTCTCTAGGTTCTCTTTAATATATTTTTATATACTACCCAAATGTGATACCAACATTAGAGGTTATTCAAGTCTCTTCAAGTTTTTATTTGCACACTTTGTTTGGGAATCACTAAAGCTTCACTTCTTTTCTTTTGTTTCTATTTATTTTTGCTGAAGCCAGGGAACCAAAGAAGCAAACAGCATCGTTCCTGTTTTCGGACTTCAAAACACACAACAAGAGCGCTCTTGGCTTTTGAAAGTATTCTTCAAAGATAAGACAACCGACCCTTAAAATAGTACCGAAGACTGCGTATAGTTACACTTGATTTTTCTGTCAAGCCCTTCTGAATTCCTGTCCATCCACACACACACACCTCTTCTTTTTCTACAGCAAACCTAAAGAAACCTACCTGAGCAACCATTTCTATTTTATCTAACCAACTGCACGGACCATATCTTTATGTTCTACTACAGAAGGACAAGGTGAATGCTCGACTGGGAGGGAGACAAACACTGGCCGCTGGAAACCTTCCTTTTGCTTGTTTGCTCTAAGATCTGAAATACTCCCAAATGGTCCTTGCTCTCCTCGCTGATAATGATGGTGATGCTGCAGTGCGCATGCGCGGAAACTAGGCCGGACCTGGAAGTTAAGATCCTTCAATAATTCTCGGCAAATATGAGACAGGCTGCCAGAGCAAACAAGATGGTGCCCGCAATGGCGGCTGCGTTACGAGATCCTTCTTCCGGAGACGCAGAGAGAATGTGGAGGAGAGGAGGAAACTGTCGAAGGCTGTCGGCGTCTCCTCCTTTTTCCGCTTCACCTCCCCCCACCCCTTGTCCCGGGGGTTGTGGGTAGTGTGGGTCTCGACTTAAAGAACTCGCCAAAACCAACAAATCTTGCTTTGACATGAAGTGCCGCGTTTTGGAGAGCTTCCGTTACTTTGTTGGTCCTCTGGGATCAGGATTTATTCCGCCTTAAATCACCTGCACCCATAATTGTGCTTTCTCTCTTTCTCACTCCTTTACTTTCTCTTCCCTCCCTCACTCAATCAACTCATGTAAGAATGTTGAATTTGATAATTGAATTATGAATATAGAAAAGTGTTATCAATGGTGTAGACATCTCTTAAAACCTTTTAGAAAACACTTTGTGGTGACAGACTGGGGTAAAGTGTGAAGAGAGTATAAAAATTTACTGAAAAAGTTATTTAATTAGGTTATAATACATCAGCTGAAAACTTTTATCCAAGACCAGCAAATATTCTGGAATAACTGCATACAATTTCTTCGAAGCATGCTAATTATAATATTTCTATTGATTATCAAGATTTTAAGAATTTTCTTGAACTTTTAGGTATTAGTACATTGCAACTTTAATATTAAAATATCAATGTACATCCAAACTAATTTTTTGAAGCTACTACTGTAGGCCGATGATCAAAACCTTTTGATGTGTCTTTCTTCTTGCAAACTAGCATTAACTTGTCTGTGTATTGTAGACAAAAATTAACATAGTTATTAGCTAATCATCGCAGAAACAGAAGATTTCCATTTCATTTCCATCTCATCTGATTCCTGAGACCTGAAACTCTTATCAGTCTTTTAGGTCGGCAAGAACTTGTTTCCTAGAAGGTAAACATTTCCATAGCAGACTGTACCATGAGCCAATAAGTCGTTTATCAACTGAACACCAGTATAATGAAACCCTTGTAAAAAAAAACCTGGCATTGCATCTTACTTATCCATTTCAGTTTAGAAAGTTACTTTAGTGAAAGGAAGTACTTGTATCTCTATTTTATATTTATGTACTAATAAATGTAATATTGTGTTAGTATTTACTTTTTTGAAAGTATTTATCTGTTGGAAAGCTGCTTAGTTTTTCTTCCACCCAGACTTTCTCGAATACGAAATCCTTTTCTCCTCTGTCCGCCAGTGGAAGTGGTTGTGGTCAGGGGCTGGTGTGGAGATGGATGGTGTTCTTGTTACCAAGAGCGAGCTAAGATAGGAAAATATATTTTCCCAGTCAGACTAGACAATATTGCAAGCTATATAACAATGCAGATTGTTTTTCGTGTGCCTGTGCCTCTCATTGACAGTACTATGTTTATAATAACATGAAAGGGTTAATGTAAGCTTATAGTCTGCGTGAAAAGCTTTGGGGGAGGGTAACTGTAAGCCATGATGAAAATATTTTGGTAAACAGAGAAAGAGCTCGGGTTCAAAGTATGAAATTAGATGAGAGATAGTGAGATAATTAGTGAATGAGAGGGTGAGTGAAAAGATTGATCCTGTGTCTGTAAGCTTCTCCATGGGTTGCATGCGGTAAACATCCTCTTGAAGACGAAAATCATTTCAATCACCGGATGATATTTATTGCTGCTGCTGCGGGCGCTTCCCACTGGTAGCACATTAAACTGAATATCTTTCCGCCTGCATCAACGCTTTTCTTTTTCTTTCAGAAATTTCTTCAGTAAATTCTTTCGGATTTCTTATCATTCGATTCCACCCCTTACCCCCTAACCCCCAACATCAGGTAAGAATTCAAAAGATGTCGACAATCAGATGATCAGTTAAATAGAAGTGGAGCTTTCTTCTTCTGCGATTCTTTTCTTTAAAAGTTTCACCATGAATAAGTGTGTCCATTTCTTTGGTCAGTCTTGTTGGTTCCAGTGTATCCCAGTGTTTGGCAACTCTGGGTAAGTTTGCCCATCCAGCATGTTAGACACTGTAGAAGTTTTCTTCTCTCTCAGTCGAGCCGTTGGACATACTCTCCTTGGTTTTTATGCGAAACACTTTGTCGACTTCTGTTCGTGGCGACAGGTTTTCAGCCTCTAGTTGGAGGTTTGAATAATCACATAGATGAATGCCCCCGAAGCCGTAGTAGCTTCAAAATTATCACATAAAGATGTCTGCCTATCGTCGTCGCCTGTCGTCGTGAATGACTGACGACCTGCATTGTCTCGTCTATGCAAGAATCCTTTGCCAGCTGATGATTTGTTATGATGGCATTCACATAATACACTGCCTAAGGTTTAGATCATACTTTCTAGATATATATACTTCTCGAAACGATGAAAAGGTCAGGATACTGTTCCTTATCAAAAACCCCTACAGACCACATTGAATCAAAGCATTTCTTTATTTAGTAAATGAAACTTGATCAGCCAATGTCATTGAAACGAAGTATTTTACCAAGAAGAATTTTGATCGTCGGCTGAGATAACCCATGTTTCTAAAATTCAGAAAAGTGATATGAGAGAAAAAGAAAGTGTGTGTCTACCATTGGCCCCGTTGTCTCTTGGACTAAACAAATGCTTTCGGGGTCCTTCAAGGAATTGCCTGCCATGGTTGCTGAAGAAACTATTACAGCTAATTGAGGTCAACTGTTGCGGGATGGCTGGCTCTAAGTCACTGGCCAGGACATCCCACAGATGTTCAGTGGGATTCACATCAGGGAAACAGGTTTGACAGTCTATGTGGTTGACCTGGTGCTGCTACGTCTCTGAGGCATAATTGAAAAGGCGAACAGGAAGCTCAGTAAACCTTCCCAGGGTTCTAGAGTTACTGATTTGTGTTGACAATGGACAGGGCTTCCACGTGCACTGCATGTTTTCTACTGTTGAATTTCTGCCTTGTCATATGGATACGTTACCACTGCCCGAATTTGTTGTTGGTTCAATTACCTTTTTTCTGCTTGACTGGTGTACTGGTGGACTCACGATCGCTCCGGTCATGCGCACTAGTACACGTACACAGACACGCAAACAAGGCCATACTTATCTGTCAGTGTAGATAGTTTATGTGATCAGAATTCTACGTAAATTCGTTTTGGATATGTATTTCAAAATGATACTAATACTGATATAATTGACAACATAAAAAGTATTGACTGGTCCTCTCTGATGCAGCTGTCCTCAAAGTAAGAGGATTGCAACTGAAAGAAGCTCAAGAAATAAAAGGATAAAATAAATAAAAACACCATGTAATAAATCTGTCAAGAAACAATGATGAAATTCTTTAAAATATAAAACACAAAAATACCCAGACATTAAAAAAGGCAATATTGACAATAACATTTTTTTATTTAGGCTTCAACCAAAATAGTTTTTAAAAAAATTAAGAGAATACAAAAATAAAATCAGTCTGAAACAATACAAAGTCCTGTATATCACCTCCCAAGCCCTGCTGTTAATCATGGACGGACAACCGTGGAGGAAGGGGGGAATGGAGGAAAGTGTGAGGGAGGGAAGGCAAACGTGAACAACCCTGGCAAGCGGAAGACCCTGGTGGCAGCTGCCTGCTCGCCGTCTGACAAACCGATTGCAGTGGTCGGCTTCAAGAGTCCGCTCCGTGGTATTGCAAGAAGTCAGAGTACTGCCTGTGACAGTCACACAGTGACAAGTGTGCTTGTCGCACGCTACCCGAGGACCATGATGGAGGCTATGGCTCTGAACAGGCGAGACCACGTCACGTGACCGGTGAAGGCCGAGAACATCTGCAACACCAGCCCCAAGATCGCAGTCTCTTTTGTTTTTTGTTTGTTTTTGTTTTTGTTTTTTTTTTTTTTTTGTTGTTCTTTGCAGATATATGGATAGAACGCTGGGAAGTTGGGTAGAAGAGGAGATGGAACTTGGGATTTTTTTGTTGTCTTCTTCCACGACAAACAAGGAGAGAAGCAGCTCCAGAGAGCATGGAGAGTGAGCTGGACAGAGCAACAAGTTAACAAAGAATCAGTTTGTTTACGATATATATTATTTTAAATTCGTACAATAGTTGATTCATGATTTGGTCCCATTTTAAACTGTTAGATGCGGTTTAAACTGCGGCCTGTCAGAACTAAACTGATAATTAAAATACACAAGCTCTTGATTTGTTTCTTTTCAAAAACTGTTTTAATGTGGTGACCTACATACGACAATAGACCTGATTCTATTTTAAATTATAAAATATTAATAACTTCCTCTTGGTCGTATGTAACTAGTTACACTTAACCGAAATAACGAGCTACTTGATTAATTAGCAAACACGAGCAATCTAACACATTTATGTATGTAATCACGTGCACAGAGTGAAGCCTGATGTTAAGAGGCAAATAGGAGAAACATCACAGGACAGGTTGCTTTGTGTTGACTTGTTCATAAAGAGGAAAGAAAAGGTTACCTCTAACTTTTGTAAGTGAATGACAGTTGTAACCTATGAGGAATCTTGGGACCAGTGCAACGTGGAACGTCTTCCGAAGGAATGGATCTGAACCAGAGAGATTTTTCATCGCAATACTTCCAAAGTATTTCACGATTATTGGAAATATGAGATAGGTCACACATCCTCCAGAAAAAGAATACACAAAGAATTTAGTAGAAAGAAGGAAGGACATGCAGGGAAAGGAAAAATAGTTCTGTAGTAACCACTCTTTGTCTGGACAATGATTTATGTCCATTTGTTTTAACCAGACTGGTGTATTTTTCAATCACTATCGTCACAGTGTTTGGGAAAGTAACATGATCTTGTGGTAGTGATTGCGGCCCGGCTTTTATTCCATTAACTAAAGCTTGTCTATCCTTCATCACTTCTTCTTGGCGCTCTCTCTCTCTCTCTCTGTTACGTGCAACTCCTCCCACACACACACACACAAAACAAAAACATTACCGTTATATTTAAATTGAATTGTTATTATTTGTACAGAATATTTCTCGTCTTCTAAGGGCATAGATAAAATATCCTGCAAAGTACTATTACTACTATCAAGTACTTTTACATATACACAAGCGCGCCCACGCACACACACACACGCTCG
Source organism: Pomacea maculata (assembly GCA_004794325.1). Taxonomy (NCBI): domain Eukaryota; kingdom Metazoa; phylum Mollusca; class Gastropoda; order Architaenioglossa; family Ampullariidae; genus Pomacea; species Pomacea maculata. The sequence continues at coordinate 22,404 of SRHC01003546.1, read as the reverse complement.
AAAAAAGTTTTCACCGTGGAGTAGAATTTCTATCCATCCTGACAATTCCAGAAATGTCTGCACTTTGTCGGCTTCCCTCAGGAACCGAGCTCGACGGGAGGCACCACAGCAGAGGTTCCTGCCGGATGCAGCAACAAAGCCTTCATTTCTGCCACTACAACGTCTATCCGGTCATGAGGGAAAAGCATCAGTTACGCCAACCGCCACCACCACTGCCTTATGTGGGTGACAACTGATGCTTCTTCGGCCCGGCATCCGTGAGGCAGCACTACGGGTACATCCGGGCATAGATGAAAATGTCTCCTGCTCCGTGCTCACTGTGAGGGAGATAACTCGAGTGACACGGGAGAAGTGTCTGTACCCTTCAAAACCCACGCTGGACAGTGTTACCAAGTGTCGGTATTTTGACTGTTTGATCAGAATAATTCCCAGACTTTCATCAGAGGCCAGGAAATATTGGGGAAAGGGCGCAGGACGGTAAGAATGTGGCAGAACAATCTTCAACCGGAAGCTGACCATGAGGTGTGTACCCAAACATCGATTCCTGGCTTACGGAGTCAATAGACGGAGAAAGAGGAGAGAGAATCAACAAGACGAACCACATACGCTCCCAAGTTTGTAAGAGTATGATACCTGTCTGTGATTACAGGACCCTTGTGTCAAGTTCCCTTCCATCCTTGTTTGCCTTCCCTTATTCGGGGTTCTTTCCCCTGGCTGGTGATTATAGCTTTGTTCGCTCTGGTGAGTAATTGCATTAAGTGATCCTTTTCCACTTCCTGCGTTTGAAGTCGTGGCCAGACAGAAAACCTTCTTTCATATCTGGGACATGGCGGCCGACAGGAAAAGCAGTTCTTCTGCTAAAATAGATCCTTCTACAGTAAACCGTGTAAACCTTTCTGATAAGGTTTGAATTGGTAATACTGATTAGTTTGGCAATAAGAACAGACCAGACGCCTTAATTCCATGTTTTCGTCTTTCGTATTTCTTTTGAAGTCTTCACGCATCCACATTTAAACATAGATTGTCGAGTACATACAGAGACTAATAAATTATTCTTTGTGGTTTATGCCGAATCAGCAGATATTTTCACGGTGAATGAGCACAGCCATGAAATCAGGTGGCACATCTAGGGACAGAATTTTGCGCAGGGCGCAAGGTGCGACCTACAAAGTCCTGCTCGGGATCACATTACAGCTGAGCCATCGGGCAGACATAGAAAAATCCTCACGAACACCCAAACCGGGGTTTAAACTGTCCTCTCAGGATTCACTATCCTATTGTCATATTGTCAACAAACAGAATAGTTCAAGACAAAAACACAAATAAACAGTAAGCTAAGATAGATTATTATAGAGTATTAAAGATCACCAATCATCCTTCTTAGCCGGAAAAAATGATTGAGATCAAAGTTTATTTGGCAATCAGACATAAATCAACCTCCAAACACACCTCCAAAGAGAATGCTAGAGGGTTGCTGGATAGACCGATGGATTTTGGGGAGAGATGTTAAAAGGAAAAATTTATGCTATTACCTCAGCAGCATATACTCAGAAGCAAATATATCTTCCTACACTGTGCCTCTCAGTCGAAAATTGAGATGATATTCGGCTAAGAGCATGGTCTCCTCCCGTTCCTCTCCCTGCGGAATATTGCCTCAATATTTTTCCCCCCGTCTTTGTGTCAGTCGCTCCTGAGTAGTGGCGCTGAATCAAAGTTGTACCCAGCCCGCCTGTTAAAGAAGAGTTGTCCGCTTTTCCCCCGTAACGGATAGAGAACAACCCATTCGAGACTAAGCGAGTCGAAGATGTTACAGACAGAACGACAGAGAAAACAAAAATGTCGGCCCAGCAGTTTTGTCCATTTCCTTCCACAAACTGTCCCCTGCGGCGGCGTGTTTGCCGCCATTGATCGGCAGCTTGGCCACGACGAGGGAGATAACTCCCGCGAAGACATACATCAAGGGGAGAGTGGTCTGCTGTCAGTCACTGGAGTGGCCCCGCTCTACGGCGTCACGTGATATTGAGTGTGCTGATGTGTCTGCTCCCCAGCTCCACACGTGTCTCGTTTGTCATCGCTCCGCGGTGTAGTACTTGCCCTCTGCTTGCAAATCCAGAAGGGCTTCTAATTTTTTTTTCGGAAAATCGTGATTGATTGTTATAAACAGGATTAACTTAGTTTTCTTTGAATATAGTAACAGATTTTGTTAATATATATTATATTTAAACATTGCTACAGCTTCTTGTTATTATAACAATAGTTTTGTGGTTAATAGATTTAGGATGATGAGTATTGCCAAAAGTTGAAATCAATCCAAAAGTTGATATTTTTTAAAATAACCTCAAAAATGAGATTGATTTTCACTGATGTGTCCCAAAGATCATATATTAAGACATATCATATCTGTAAGTATTAAACCATAGTCTATATAGAAGCTTAAGTCATTATGTCACAAATTTCTTTGTAGCAATAGTTTTTTATTATGAACTTTAAAATGTAGAAGATATTACCTTAGTAAATTCATTACTTATATTAATAAATTCACAATCACATAATTTGTATAAAGTGTCAGAATTATGTGTTTTATGTGCAATTTCTGTACTTTTTAAAATTTTCTTGTAGCCAATTAACCATTTCACTGTTCAGTACACGTTTTCTCCTTGGTCTCTCCTATTAACGGTCTCTCTTTGTGTCCTTAACATTAACTTCCAGTAGACGCCATTCTGTCACATTTCTGAGATTTTACTACATCTCTGTACTTATTTAGTTTAGAATATGAAAAAAAAAAGTTTTATTTCAACGTTGCATAGAGTTTTATTTGTTTAACCGCACGGAACATCGACCTTAATTATAGACACTAGTAGGCTCAGTTCTTTAGGTTGTTACACATGTACTCATAAATGTCGGGAATTATATTTAAAGAATATCGCCACTAAAATTTAAAAATGTAGTCATTTTAGAGTACTTAACTTTGTCTCCACTCCTTTATCGAGCAAAGCCTCTGCTCTCTAACGCATTCAGGTTTACCATGGCAGTCAAACTTTCATTTCTCTATGGTTTTCATCTTTGAAAACAAAACATATCATTCTCTCAAATCTTTATCTAGCATCTCCAGGGAGTTGGGGTAGACGTCTTCCATTAAACAACTTTGTTGCTGTGAGTTACAACTCTCTCCGTTTGCACTCTCGAATACGATTGCAAAGTATTTCTGTATTTCTGTACCGGCTGTCAAACCATTTGATAGTACAGAAAGACAGGTGTACCATCTGCATCACATCAAACATTCTTGGATTTTTTAGCTACAGATAGAAGCAATCAACCGATGAAATGAAAGAACACACTTCACAGAACCAAAGAGGACAAAACCAGCAACTAGATGTAACAAACTGCCTCACTACACCATATAAAACAAGGGTTCAGGGAGGACAACCACGCGGAAGGGACGGGTGCGAGCTGTGGTGCAAGGGAGCAAACCGCGTCTACTTGTCGTGTTGGTTAAGTGCTCAGCAGGCGGGGGCAATAGATCAGGGGAGGCTATTTGATACTGTCCATCAGGTTTAGCCGCGATGGTGGCGAGATTTTGCGTGTTACGAGCTGTTCACCGAGTCACATTTTCCGATTAGCACCTTTTTCTTCTTGCCCGTCGTCTGCAGACGATAAATCTGTGTCCTGCTCGCTAGCCCTGTAATCCCTCCCTGACCGCAGGGACTCGGCACTTTGAAGACGTGCCAGACAGTCTAGCGACCCGTGAGTTCCTATCATCTGTTAAAAAGTTAGCTGTAAGAGCATATCTTTGAGCAAATGTGAGCAAAAAAATACTACACAGTCACTTTCTCTTTCTCTTTATTCCGTCGTTCTGTCTCTTAATTCTCGTTTAAATGGTATTAGATGAGTCGAGAGGAGTGTTAAGGATGTTTGCGTCTGGCGGTAATAGACATCTAATATAATCTACATCGTTTGTCTGATCTCAACTTTGGCAGGAATCTGGGTATGTTTGGTAGATAAACGGTGCTCTAGAGCCTGTTTCTCTCTAGTTTCACTTTCCTCTGTTCTAACATATTAACGATGGCTCTGGATGATGAAAACACTACACAGAAAAAATAACTTAAATAAACCACATTTGAAGGCACCTTATAACTGTCAATATAACATACATAAACAAACACACACACGTACATTGCGATTAATGGAAGTGATTCTGGGCTTAGCTAATACAGGAAGAGGAAGAGAGAGAACAGATGCGCTTATATATATATACCACAAGCACAACTATGTTTTTTGTTGGAACTTTTAATCGACTTATTTAGAGTCTTAAATGCGGATTTACCCACACCTTTGAGAAAGGTGACAGCAGTGAGTAAATCTTACTTCTGACTGCTTTGTACAAAAGTCACTCATTGTATCCCAATACAATTTCTCTCATTAAAGTTAATTAAGTGTCTATCCCGCTATACTTAGCTTACCATGGTGAAGTATTGTAGTCATCAGGCTACAGCAATGCATTTATTTCACAGTAGAGATGCATTTATCCCTCGATAGTAGTTTATTTATTTCTCTATAGTAGTCTATTTATTCCCCTATAGGTAAACTTTCTCGGCAATAGGGGTGTATTTATGACACTATAGGAGTATGCATATGGTAATGTGTTGGTTGCACTATAGGTATTTATCCCGTTATATCATATTTGTTTCACTATTGAGATGAATGTAATTCACAATACTGATGTATTTATCTCTCTATGTGTTTGTGTTTATCCGACTTTGATCTTTACTCTTTGATAGTCTGGCGTTGTCTCAGCTGAAGACATTTCATCCCTAAATACCCAACAATAATGATTCGTGTATGAGTTCGTTTATCTCACTTTAGTCATGCAATTCGCACATTGTTGGTGTGTTTTGGTGTACTTAATGATGTACGTATATTATATACACTACATAGAGGTGTAATGCTACAGTAGTTATTTATTTATCTTACAATATGTATTTAGGTATAGTTATTTGTTATACTATACACATGTTTTTTTTCGCAATAGATTTCTCCTCCTATAGTGATGTATCGGCGACGTCGGTGATAGACGACACCTATCACACTAATTACAATAAAGAAAACAATTATCGCAAAGGCGATCCCGACGATAACACCTGCTGTCAAAGTCGTCAGCCCGCAGCCCTCAACCTCGTCGGAGTTGTCGTCGCAGTCGTTGTAGCCGTTGCACTTCAGATTGGCGGAGATGCAGATATTGTTGTTGCACTTGAAATCGTTACCAGTGCAGTTTCCTGTAGATGTGCACAATATTTAGTTTAGTTTAGCTACAGCAACCAGGGGCAGCTCATCCCGATATTGCGCGCCTGACAAAATTGATTGCCTCCCTTACTAAGTTCTAGGTCTCCCTGTTCTACTTTCCATCTATCAACAAAGTAAAATTGTCATGCGTAAAGCTGATGAAATGTGATAGATTATCTTTGGTTCACTTATCATTTATGTCGAGGTGAATCTTATTTCGTGTCTTGTATCTTGTGTCAAAGCACTTAAACGGTATTATGATAGAATGCTTACAGAGGAATTAGTGTGGCTAATTAGGAAGGTTTTATTTTATGTTATTCATGCAGAACTTAACTTGCAGTAAAAAATCAATCTCGTACCAAAGCTCCAGCTATCAGATAATCACAGAATGTAAATTATTAAACTATAATTTTAAGTTAAATTAATATTTATCTCTTTGAGGAAAAAAAAATAATATGTATTTATAACATGAAATGTGGTTGTTACACTTTCACGTTCATTTCACTGATCTCTAACCAAACTTTTAGAAATAGGTAGCAATTTTAACTAGCACGCAAAACTATATGCTACAAAGAGCTAGAATTATTAGAACATTTTTAGTCTACCACAAATTAAAGTGAGGCTAAACACAAGGAAACGCGAATTAATGTCACCACGATACTCACCATTTATTGCATAAGTGAACTCTGTCAACAGCAGCTCGAAGTCACCGAACTGTGAAAAGGTGCTGTCTGTGGCAAATCTGACGTAGACACTATTATCTGTCGTCCTCACTGTCTGGGGCGATATAAGACCGCAAACCCCATTGGTGGCTGAAAGCATCAGGTAGAAACACTCTCTCTGTACTTTTTGAAAGTGACTCCTACTAGGTCAGGTAAGCACACTGACATATTTGGCTTCTATTTCTATTAGAAGTGTTCACGAGACACACTTTAATAGTTATGAATTTGACACAAAATAACCATTAACGTGATGTACTTAAAAAAAATTACAAATTGTGTAAATAAAATATTATTAAAAAATATTAAACAGGAAAGATGATTGAGCGTAGCGCTTAATGATTCTGTCGTTGTACTTTGATTGAATTTGTCTTCAAATGATTTTGTTTAAATGTTCAAATGGAATATATTCTAAAATCAACTCTGACGGTGCTGTCTGACTTGATGGTGGCGATGAGGATGATGATAATGATGATGATGAAGAGGATTATCCTTACTTTACAGTAGGTTTTAGTGCTCTTTGCAAAAGCAAAATATAGTAGGTAACACAAACATAGAAATATACCCCAAACGAACATCATCTAAACAGACATAGACAAAAACGCTGACGAATACATTGAGACACAAGTTCAGCGTTAAAGAAATAGAAGGAAGATGTAAGGTAATGATGTTTTTAAGTGGGAAGTCTTCTTGAAGTAGGATTTGGCATTACTTTTTATGTTTGAATGCTACGAAAACTGAAGAACTGGTTAGCCCAAGGTGCTCACGTGTAATTGGTCCTCTCCTGTCGATGACAATTAACCTGACTTGGCTACAGTCAACGGTGTTGGCAGTCTTCAGTTTCCTGAATCTCACTTGAATGCCCCGACCTGGACTAGAGCCTGCGATGGTCACCAGGCAGTTGTAGTTAGGTGGTATGTACGTGTAGCCCCAAGAGGAGTACTCTAGCAACATGCTTTCTTGAAATGATATTTGCCTCCCACACTGCATGTCTAAGAAATCTGGTAAGAACAAATGAGAGCTAGCAATGGCTGTGCTGGTTGCCCGCACATCTATGAAACTTGTAAAGTAAATGACAAACAATGTTTTTGATCGCATAATTAATGTGAGGTCTATCGAAGCTGTGTGCTGTTATATTCTCACCGATTACAAATTAAATGTTTCCGATCATCACTGATTACATGTTATGATATCAAAACTCATTACATATAATGATATCAAAACCAAGAGCAAGATCCCCTCGGTAGCCAGACATCACGTGATTAGCGCGATGATATCGGAGAGCACAAAAGATTAATCCAGTCGTAAGCGAACTGCCACAGCACAGATGAAGGTGTGGATACAAGGTAAACATCTGGCATCGTGATAAACCAAGACATTATAACATATAAGAAGACATATTAGAACGTATCAACATATGTTGATCGTGTTATGATTTTGTCATTTCTGTAGCTCCGTATAAAAACTTTTTTTTTGAAAACGTAGTATAAAGAGCTTAAAGAACAAACATAACCTAACATACATTTAATTCTAACGTAATCTAACTTGAAATAACGGTGGAAAATATGAAAATATCCTCAGCCATACAAAGACACAGACAATCCTCTTGCAGTAAAGTTTCCTTCAAAAACACTGAAAACGTTTAATGAGCTACAATATTATTTCTCGAAGATCGCTAGTGTCCAGCTACTTAGCTTACTCTTGAATTAACAATGATCTTACATTACCCTTTAATTAAGAATTAACAGGTTCTCATACTTTATTTGCTTGCATTGACAAAAATACACTAATCATGTTGTTTTCATTCTGAGGTTAGGGATGTATATATTATAGATATACTTACAGGTCAGTGGATAATGGGTTCCGACAACTACTATCGGCATCCACAAAGTGAAGCAAACAGTCAACAAGTTACGGGTGAGCATGTTGAAGTATGGAAGGTCCTTGTTAGAGCAAAGGATGCTCACCGTTCAACCTTCAATTTGTAGTCCAACGGTGACAGTGAAAACAAGGCTTGCGAAACCAAGTCACTGATACGATCGAGCCAAAGTGCAGTCCACAATGTGAGATTGATAAAGGTTGGGCGAGTTATATATATAGGTACTGGTGATGACTTGTCTTTTGTAGAGAGGATAGTTGATACGCATTTAGTTTATTGCGAAACAGCTGTGGTTTAAATTGTAGTATTAACACTTCAGATGTTGATGCAGAATGGAGTAATAATAACTTTAGGGTTTCCATGAATTCATTATAGCACGAAATGATTTGTATATAACGTACAGATTTCAACTTTTAACACAACTTTTTACATCACACCTTTTACACCACTCTATATTTTACTTATGATGTCTTACAACTGTAAATATAGCATTTGTATTGCTTTAAATATATATATAAGATACAACAACAGCTGTACATCTAGAAATACATTACCTTTCCTTTATTTCGAAAAGATTTACATTAGCAGTTAAGAAAGAAACAAAAAAAACCACTCATTTTGCATCATTCATGTAAGAGCAGGACACGAACCACGGATGTGTAGAGGTGGACTGCTGTCTGTCTGCAAGCAGTCCAGTAATACAAATTCGTGCATACATTGTGTACTTTCACACTCACGAACTCACATACCCAGGGTCTTGAAGTCGTGGTCGTTCTCTACTACCTCGAGCTCAGCAAAGACTTTTGTGTGTGGTCTCAAGTTTGATGATGATAAAACTTAATAACAGATAACAAATATATAATGGAAGAGCCAGCTAATAAGTTTAGCTAGAGTGTAAAGTGACCTTACAGCAACAAAGAACGCATACTAGACATTGTTTGTTGAATACATGTGAGACATGCAATCTCAAACATAGAGAGGAAGAGAGAGAACAGATAAACTTATATATAAATATACCACAAGCACAACTATGTTCTTTGTCGGAACTTTTAATCGACTTATTTAGAGTCTTAAATGCGGATTTACCCACACCTTTGAGAAAGGTGACAGCAGTGAGTAAATCTTACTTCTGACTACTTTGTACAAAAGTCACTCACTGTATCCCAATACAATTTCTCTCATTAAAGTTAATTAAGTGTCTATTCCGCTATACTTAGCTTACCATAGTGAAGTATTGTAGTCATCATACTACAGCAATGCCACAATTATTCCACAGTAGAGATTTATTTATCCCTCTGTAGTACTCTATTTATTTCTCTACATTAGTCTATTCCACTATAGGCATACTTTCTGTTATTGTTTTTTTTTTCGCAGTAGATTTATCCAATTATAGTGATGTATCGGCGACGTCGGCGATAGAAGACACCTGCCACACTAACTACAATAAGGAAAACAATGATGGCAAAGGCGATCCCGACGATAACGCCTGCTGTTAAAGTCGTCAGCCCGCAGCCCTCAATCTCGTCGGAGTCGTCGTCGCAGTCGTTGTAGCCGTTGCACTTCAGATTGGCGGATATGCAGATATTGTTGTTGCACTTGAAATCGGTACCAGTGCAGTTTCCTGTAGGTGTGCACAATATTTAGTTTAGTTTCGCAATAGCAACCAGGGGCAGTTCATCCCGATGTTATGCCCCTGACCGGACTGATTGCCTCCCTTACTAAGTGCTAGGTCTCCCCGTTCTACCTTCCATCTATCAACAAAGTAAACTTGTCATGCCTTAAGCTGATGAAAGGTGATTACATTGGTTCCCTGCATCATTTATGTTGAGGTTAATCTTATTTTGTGTCTTGTACCTTGTGTCAAGCACTCAAAAGACATTATGATAGAATGCTTAGAGAAGAATTAGGCAAGTTTTATTTTGTTATTTATGCAGAACTTAACTTGCAGTAAAAACTTAATCTCGTACCAAAGCTCCAGCTATCAGATAATCACAGAATGTAAATTATCAAAATATAGTTTTAGGTTAAATTAATATACATCTTTTTGAGTAAAAAAGTAGCAATAGAGATATAGTTGCTATAATTTCACGTTTATTTCACTTATCTCGAACCAAACTTTTGATATGAGTAATTTTAACTAACATGCAAAAATATATACTACAAAAAGCTAGCAATAGTTGCACATTTTTGGTCTACCAGAAATTAAAGCACTGCAAAACTGAAGAAAAGGAGAATGCATGTGACCACGATGCTCACCATTTACTAAATAGTTGAACTCTGTCAGCAGCAGCTCGAAGTAACCACTCTGTAGAAAGGTATTGTCTGTGGCAAATGTGACGTAGACTCTGTCATCTGTCGTCCTCACAGTCGGGGGCGATGTAAAACCGCAAACCCCATTGTTGGCTAAAAAAATCAGGTGAAAACAATCTCTTTGTACTTTTTGAAAATGACTCCTACTAGGTAAGGTAAGCATACTGACATATTTTGCTTCTATTTGTATGACAAACTTTAAGAAGTATCCACATGACACACTTTAATAGTTATGGATTTGACACACTGAAATAACTATTAATGTGGTGTATTAAAAAAATTACCAAACTTTGTTAACAAATATTATTTTTAAAACATTAAGCAGGAGAGATGATCGAACGTAGCGCTTAGTGATTCTGTCGTTCTATTTTGATTGAATTTGTGTTCAAATAATTTTTTTAATGTTCAAATCAAATATATTTTAAAATTCAAGTATGCCGGAGCTTTCTGACTTGATGATGATGATGATGATGATGATGATGATGATGATGATGATGATGATGATGATGATGATGATGATGATGAACCTTACTCTAAGTAGGCTTTAGTGTGCTTTACTTATGCAAAATATAGTGAGTTACACAAACAGAAATAAACGCCCAAAATAACATCCTCTATACAGACTTAGACGAAAACGTTGACGAATACATAGATACTCAATGTTCAGAGTTAAAGAATCGAAGGAAGATGTAAGGTAATGATTTTTTTAAAGTGCGAAGTCTTCTTGAATTAGGATTTTGCATTATTTTTCATGTTTGAATACCATGAAAAATGAATAACTGGTTGGCCCAAAGTGCTTACGTGTAAGTGATCCTGTCCTGTCGCCGACAGTTAACCTGACTTGGGTACAGCCAGCGGTGCTGGTAGTCTCCAGAGTCCTGAATCGCACCTGAATGCCCCGACCTGGACTGGCGCTTACTATGGTCACCTGGCAGTTGTAGTTAGATGGTATGTTCGAGTAGCCCCAATTGGAGTATTTTAGCAACATGCTTTCTCGAAATGTTATTTGCGTCCCACACTGCGAAGCTAAGACATCTGGTAAGAACATGAACAAATAACGACACATGAGAGCTCGCAATGGTTTTTCTAGTCGCCCACACATCGAAGAAAATTGTAAAGCAAATGACAAAAAATATTTTTGATCACATAATTAATGTGAGTTCTATCGGAACTATGTGTTGGTATATCCTCACCGATTACGAATTAAATGTTTCCGATCATCACTCATTAGATGTTATTATACCAAAAATGATTACATATTATTATATCAAAACTGATAACATTTTCTTTTGTTACAAGGCGTTACAGGTGTTAGAGATTCAAACATTAAAAGGAATAAGACATGCAATCGCTTTTGACTTCGCATACAACGATCTGTCGTGTATACGACCTACTTCTGATGTTAGCTTTTGTCAAAAATTAATAAAAGGACCAAACGAAATCACAATGCAGATAACAATAAAAACGGTCATAGTGAGAGCAAGATGCCCTCGGTAGCCAGAAATCACATGATTAACGCTATGATATCCGATCTTACCTTACCCTTTAATTAAGAATTAACAGGTTCTCATACTTTATGAGCTTGCATTGACAAAAATACACTAAGCATGGTGTTTTCATTCTGAGGTTAGGGATGTATATATTATAGCTATACTTACAGTTCAGTGGATAATGGGTTCCGACAACTACGGTCGGCATCCACAAAGTGAAGCAAACAGTCAACAAGTTACGGGTGAGCATGTTGAAGTATGGAAGGTCCTTGTTAGAGTAAAGGATGCTCACCGTTCAACCTTCAATTTGTAGTCGAACAGCGACAGTGAAAACAGGGCTTGCGAAACCAAGTCGCTGATATGGTCGAGCCAAAGTGCAGTCCACAATGTGGGATTGATAAAGGTTGGGCGACTTATGAGTAGGAACTTGTGATGACTTGTTTTTGTAGAGAGGATAGGCGATATCACATTTAGTTCATTGCGAAACAGCTCTGGTTTAAATTGTAGTATTAACACTTCAGATGCTGATGCAGAACTTTATGGTTTCCATGATTTCATCATAGCACGAAATGTATATAACGTACAGGTTTTATCTTTGAACCCAACTTTTTACATCACACCTTTTAAACCACTATATATTTGACTTATGATGGCTTACAACTGGAAATATAACATTTTTATTGCTCTACGTCTAGAAAATTTATTACATTTCCTTTATTTCAAAAAGATTTACCTTAAAGGTTAAGAAGCAAACAAAAAGAGTAAAGCTACGAACCAAAGATGATACACAGTTGACAGTATTAAATGCAGAAGATAAAAGTGAACACACTAATCTCACATCCCTGTTATTACGGTTTAGAAATGTTATCGTGATCTGTCTTTGTTTATCAGCGCTCGTGGTGCACTTCAGACACCCACGCTCAGCTGTCGACAGCTTTCTATTTTAGGAAACATTGATGGCGGAAGTTCATTCTAATTTATCCAGTTGACAAAGACATAGTCAAGCACAGAACAAAGAATTAACGGATGGACATTTTTAGGTAAAAACATTTTGACCTAAGCTTTTCCAACTAAAATGTGTTATAAAAACAACAAACAGGAAAGTCCCGGCCGACTGTGAAAGTAAAACTAGACCGACACCTGATAAGACAGCTACAGGTCAAGGTACCCTCTGAATAAACAGTTTTGATAATGCACACAACAACAAGATACCAAATGCTGCGTGTGCAGAGCTGTAAGAGTTGTTGCTCTTTGTTTATTGAGAAAAGGCAGCGGTTTCGATTTGAAATATTAGGCGATGGCGAGGACAAATCAGGAGAGACATTACATTTTTTCTCTCAGATTTCACACATACAAACACAGGAAAATTGATGGTAACTCAGTCGGTCGTTTGAAAATCTAGTTCAACCCACAAACTAATACTGAAACAAAACTTGAAGCTTTGTGTAGCATTTAGAGATGCTATAGCGATGGAATATCACACTGTAGAATAGTGTTTCCTTCACTGCAATAATGTACTTAGGTATATATCTTTGTTATCATAGTATAGGCAAGTCTTATCCCGCAATAGGGATGCACTTATCCCACCATCGCTATGTATCGGCGACGTCTGTAATAAATTACACCGAACACACAAGCCAAAATAAAGAAACAAATGATGGCAAAGACGATCCCGACGATGACGCCCGCTGTTAAAGATGTCGTCAGCCCGCAGTCCTCAATCTCGTCGGAGTCGTCGTCGCAGTCGTTGTAACCGTTGCACTTCAGGTCGGCGGCGATGCAGATGCCGTTCTTGCATTTAAAATCGTCACTAGTGCAGTTTTCTGTAGGAATACATAACATTGGTTAGTTCAGCTGTAGCAGCCAGGGGCAGTTCATCCCGAAAGCCCGTCCCTACCGAAGTGATTGTCTCCCTTACTAAGTTCGAGCTCTCACTCTTTTCTTCCCTCTCACAGATCAAGAAAGTAAACGGTTCACGAGCAAAGATGACTACACTTGTATCTAGAGTCAAAAACTCAAATGACGGTATGTTAGAATAATATGTGAAGAATCAGTACGACTAATTAGAAAGATTTTATTTTTAAGTTATTAATGTACAACTTGATTTGTAATAAAATCTGTTATTATAGCTCCAGCAGACAGATATTGCCAGATAATATTTAAAATGTTCATTTAAATTACAATAATATTTATCTTTGTTATGAAAAATAACACTAGGTATTTTTAACCTATAATGGGAAACATGGCATTCTATATTGTCCTTTTAACTTACTTTGTACCAAGCTTTTCGAAATCGGTAGCAATTTCAACCAGCCTTCAAGAATATATAATATTAAAAGCTCCCATTAATTGTACATTTCTCGTCTATCGAGAATTCAATCAAGTTGCAGGTGACCACAATACTCACCAGTGAACTCTGTAAACAACAGCTCGAAGTCCCCATACTGGACGGTAGTATTGTCCGTGATTAGTTTAACGAAGACCAAATGTTTCGCCGTCCTCACAGTCTGTGGTGATGTATAACCACAAACCCCACTGGGGGCTAAACAAATCAGTTGAAGATGATCTTTTTGTACACTTTGAAAATAGCTTCCATTAGCTCAGAAAAGCATACAAACATCGTTTGTTTACATTTACTTTACCCGATACAACAGCTACAGATTCCACACAATATAATAACAATCACATGATATTCATAAAAATTGCCAACATTTTTTAAATATAGCATTTTACATAAAAAAGATCACACTTAGTGCTTTCTGTAGGTCTAATTAGGATTTGATATACTTTCAATGATTTCAAAACAAGTCGAATTTAATTTAGAGCTTAATTCATAGTTGAACTTCCTCACTTGATGATGATGGCTAAAACATTTTGTCGTTTACATCGAGATATAATTTTTTTAAAGTTTGGGATCTCCTTGGTAGGATTTAGCATTATTTGTTTGTGTCGTGGAGGACGGGTTAAAGCTACTCACGTGTAAGAGATTTACTCTTGTCGTCCACAAGTAGCTTGACTTGACTACAACCAGTGCTGTAGGTGGTTTGCAGTTTCCTAAATCTCACTTGAATGCCTCGGCCTGAACTTTGGATGGTCAGCAGACAATTGTAGTTAGGTGGTATGGTGGTGTAGCCCTTCAGAGAGTAACTGACCAACACACTTTCTTGAAACAGAATTTGAGTCTCGCATTGCAAGCTTAGGTAATCTGATAACAGAATGAGCAGACAACTTCTTAGTTGCCCGCGCTTCTAACAAAAATGTAAAATAAATGATAAAAAATGGTTTGGTTACATACTCATAGTTAGCTATATCGACACTGATTACATGTTATTACATAATCATGGATTACATTTTGCTTTGTCACCAGGAGTTCTTGGTTTTGGACATTAAAACATTACAGGAAGTAAGACATACAGTTAATTTTACCTTTGTATACAATGATCTATCCTGTGTTCCACCTGCTTCTGATGTCACATTTTCTCACAAATTGAAACAATTACAGCAAGAAATATTTGAATGCAAATGATAATTAAAACGCGCAATACTGAAAGAAAGGATCTGTGTATACACATCTCATATAAAGTTAATCCACTGGCGTTTGTAGCCATTATCTTTGGAAAATGACATTGGCAATCTTACTCCATCGGAATGTTGAAGAGAACATTCAGCAACATCATATTGTTTCCTGTTGTACATTCTTTTACCCAGGTTTGGATCTTTCTTCTTCAATTTCAGCTCATGCAGTCGACGCTATTTTTAGAAATACTACCCTTTCGTTACTTCCTGTTTTATTGACAAATCCAGGTGTGATTAAGATAATATATTAATATGTCTTGTGCCTCTTTATCATAAAATACCATTGGAATATGTCTTGTGATATTTTATACTCTATTTCCAGTGATTTTCGCTGTAGACTCTGGTTACCCTATAATGTGCGATCTGTCCTGGACTGTCTGCACCCGTAACACCCGAGCTTGGCTTTTTTCTTGTTTTATTTTGGGAAACGTTGGTGGGGGACGTTACTTTCTGACTTATCGTCTACCTCCACACTGTTTGATTCTGCAGTAATTATAGTAAAAATTAATATAGTCAAAAGTATTAAAGTCAAAATAATTTGAATTCACTTTATTTTCGATAACTTTGTTGATAACATAACATGTAGAAGTTGATAACATAGACATACAAACGTTCGGATCTCACGTCGGCAAACGTGATCTAAAGAAAATGTTGCTTTTATCTGTTTTGTTGAGTATGAGGCTATCAATTTATAATGATACTTACAGTTAGGTGGATAGTGCGTTGTGGAAACAATAATCGGCAAACACACAGTGAAGCACACAAGAAAAATTTTACGGATTGACATTTTTAGGTGGAAACTCTCTCCTGCTAAAATGTGTTATCTAAACAACAAGCAGGGAAGTCTCGGAGGACTGTGAAAGGAGAACTCGACTGACACCTGATAAGACACTTACAGGTCAAAGTACCCTCTGAACAAACAATATTGATAAGGAGAAGAGAAAGAGAGACATCAAATGCTGTGTGTGCAGATTGAATAGTTATTGCTTTTTGTTTATTGAGACACAGCAATGGTTTGGATTTGCAATATTACACAATAAATGTCGGCACAAACAAAACAGGAAGACATTACTGTTCCCCACTTCGGATTTCACACATCCAGACACTGAAAAATGTATGCTAACACGACCACACTCACACACAGATGTGCATGCGCTTCCTGCACAGTTTGATAGTCTCGCTCTCCTGATAGTTCAAAGGACTTCCCTGTTCATTCTTTGTAAGTAGTTGTGTTCCCCAGATACTGTTTGTCATTTCTGGTGGAGTCTACATACAAGGCTAGTGCCAACAGTTTGCTAAGTCACCCACTCAATGGGTAACGAATCTCACAACACACTGCTTGCCTACACGTGAACACACGACACGACACGCTGCTTAGTGGTGTATAGTGTGTAGTGTGTTATCTTTGTTATGTGTGTTATGTTTGTCACAATCTGACTTCACTATTGGCTACAAAAGTGGTTACATAACAACACAGGAAGATTCCCATGATTCGTGTGTGTTTGTTTGTTTGTTTGTTTGTTTTCGTAGTCGTGTGTGTAAATCTTCCGCGTGTATCAGGTAGTGTAAGATATAAGAAACGAAATGTCACGTGATGAACGAGACCTGGAATGTAGAAATCGTGATTAAAACTTCAACCCGAATGAATGGTCCATATTATTGAGTTACAAATAAGTGTGATATGATTATTATTTTTCGTGCTTAAAAGGGTTAGCCTATATTCACACACACACACACACAGGTTTTTTTTTCTTAATTCAGTGTAGGCCGTGGATCATGACAAAAGAGGGTAAACATAAATAAACATTTACATAGATGTATGAGCTAACACAATTTGAATTCAAGTTCAAAATAGTATAATAAAAGCATTGTAATCTAGAGGATGCCCAAATTCATTTAAACATTTATAAATGTACTGGCATGCTAACAATTTGGGTTCTGTCCCTTTACACTCCCTCTTCACTTATTTTCGCGTATATCCTCCTCCTGTCTCTCCATCTCTCTCACATACAACAGTGACACTGCTAAAACTCACCAGTTCTATTTGACCAAACAGTTTATTTCAACACAATAGCGTTTATATTATTATGTGAGTGCAATTCAATATTGCACATATCGAGAGAGAGAGAACGAGACAGCGATACATCCACCTAAAATGTCTGAATCTTTAGTCGACTTAGTTGATTAAAATTCCTCTTGTTGAAGAAGAAATGTGAACATCTCTCAGATACTTATCTGATAAATGTAACATAAAGACCAACAAAATAAATTTACAGTAGCCACTTCAGACTAGAATATTTTATCGTTGTTTCATTGTAAATGTTGTTTTATATGACGAGGAATGCTTGCGCCTGTGTGTCGGCGTGGAAGAATTGTCTCTTTGTCGGTTTTTTTTTTCTCTTTTTTTTTTTTGTTTCTTTTCCCTTCTTCACAGCAGCCAAACAGTGACGAATATGGCGTTCAGATCTGTCCACCCGTCCTCAGTTTAGTTTAGTAGTTATTACCAGGATACGGTGGTGGTGGTGGCAGTGGCTGTGGGTATCCAGTGAACTCTCCTTTCATGGTGGGATACGGTGCCGACGACTCCAGTCGCGTGGCCTGTAATAGGACACATACACGAAAATGCATCATCATCATCATCATCATCATCATCATCATCATCATCATCATCATCATCATCATCATCATCTTAAGAACAGTGAATGTAAGTGGTTCACTGTGTCAAGGAAACAACCTGTAAATGAAGTATCCATTTCTGCAAGATGGTAGCCGGGTGGAAAAGGGATTTTTTCATAACCATAGCCAGAGCAGATGTCGAATCACATTAGCCGAGTGGCCACAGAGCTACATCACCTGTTCAATTCTGACGTAGCTTCGTCCCCGTCGTCGGCAAAGTACACCTGTGAAGCACACGAGAAGGACGAAGCAGACGACTCCGATGGCGATACCGATAATAGCTCCTTTCTCCAGTCCGCAGTCGCCTCTCTCGTCTGATTCATCGTCGCAGTCGTTGTAGCCGTTACACTTGAGGTCTGCGGAGATGCATATCTCGTTTCTGCACCGAAAGTCGTTCCGATCACAGACTCCTGCAAATGTACAGAATGTGGCATAGCTTCAGTGTAAGTTGTCTGCCCCGGACAAGGTTCAAAAGAGTAAATTTAATTCTATTTCTTCTGCACCGAACACAGGTCAAAGATTTTTCTGAGTCCATGACTACTTAACACAGTTGGAAGCATTTCTTAATCAAGTTCAGCACTGCATCCTGTGCTACTGTAATAGTTCCCACTGACTGACCTCAACCACTAAAGAACTCATCACTAAAGAAATTAATTAGTGCCACAGTATTTTCTTTTTCTGCTTGTTCTAAAGTTTTGATTGTTTTAATCTTTGCTGATAATTACTTAATTCGTTTGTATCTTTGACAAATCAGGCAGCCTGCTGAGTAGACAGAATCAACAATTTTCTGTTTTATCACATTAAGCGGGAACTATTAGGCCTCAGGATGCTCCTAATAAAATTTCACTAATTACCTTAGAAGATTATTTGTCCATATACATTTCATTCACAATAATCAATTACAGCCTCGACGTGAAATCCAGTCAAACAGACGTGCTGTTGTATCTCTCTATCTCTCTTTCTCTCTCTCACACACATCTTAAACTACGACTTCGTTGGTCATCAATATACAAAGAACCAAAAAAATTAAAAAGAATTAAATTAGATATTCCCAGTACGAGATTATTTTTAGTATTTTCTATCTCATTTTCGAGATAAAACCCTCTTACCATTTTTTGAGTAAGTAAACTCTGTTAGGAGCAGTTCGAAATCGCCATAATTGAAAAAGAAGCTACCCGTTGACAATGAGATGTGGACTGTGTTGTCCTGCGTTCGCAGCACTGAGGGACTCGACTTCCCACAAACACCATCGGAATCTGAGAGAATAAAACAAGTCTGAAGACGGGAGCATCGCTTCTGAATGTAGCCATGCAAATGAACTCGGAGGTCAAAGATCACAAACTACAGCGCTCGGCTATCAAGTTTCTGTCCTAACTCAGACCTTTAAACTTTATTTTCTTAGACGTGTCATACATAAAAACAAGCTTGCTTACATGTAAGTGGTCCATGCGTGTCGGACACGGTTAACCTCGCTTGGTTGCAGTCGTCACTTTGTGTCGTGTCCAGATATCTGAAGCGCACCTGTATACCCCGGGTAGGATCCGCAGTACGGAGCGTCAGCGGACAGTCCCAGTTCCTCAGGAGGGTGGAGTAGCGCTTGTACGAGTACCCGAGCACAAGACTTCTTGAAAACACTCGGTTCGCCCCGCAGTTATCCTTCAAGTACCCTAGGACGATAAACCAAGACAGTGTCTTATGTACCCTGACTGACTGCTCGCTCCTCGACTTATCTCATCAGGGACAGGTGGAGGGAACAGGATCTCGACTAGTTTTTTTTTTCTGAATTAGGTTCCACATTACCTGTCCTCACCGTGATTTATCTCGACGAACCTGCCACAGCATAAAGGGTGGGCGACTGACTGAGTCAGCCGAGGGGGATGATGGGAAGTTGACTGACATTTAAAACAAAAAACTGGTCACCGCATTGTACATGCAGATATAAACAAATGTTTTTGATTCTATATCCTTTACATGAAGGCTAAATATATATATCTTCTGTCTCGTAGATCATGCAACGATATTTGATGAGAACATAGGTTTGTGTTCCCGTCTAAAAATACCTAATTTATGCTATAGTGTATTTGTACAAAGACAAATATAACATGTAATACAAAAATACTCTCCTACAGAACAAATGAAGATTAATTTCAGTAAACTCTGCTATATTACTTCAAACGGAAAGTAGGGTTTAATTATTTTTATTCTGTGATGTGGCATCGGGTCTCTTCGGAAATAGCCGACTTTGTTGGGTAAAGATGAAGTTCTAAAATAAGCCTCGAGTCCTTCTAACAGTAAATAAGTCAGGAGGTTCTCTGAAATAGAACAGTCTGACCTGAACTAAAAGAATCACTGTGGCCAAAAGACAAGCCAAGCTGTCCGAAGCCCCATCTACGTTCTGATGTGTTATCTCTGATCTCCTTTATCTTCTCTATTTGTAACAGAGACTTAAGACAGTCATGGAGAGGCACTGTGCTGTAGTCTACATATTACTATGACTCGTTTCTTCTCTTGTTTTAGTGACCCAACGCTGGCGTGAAGTATCAAGTGACACACACAAGCACCCATACACATATATGTACATAGATAACGCTGGCACGCACACACACACAGGAGCGCCTACATACACATAAACCACACACACGCATAATATGTGTATTTTTCTATTCTTATATATATATATATAAACACAAAGAGGAGCGCGAACATACACATCAACCACACACACATAATATGTGTATTTTTCTATTCTTAAATATATATATACACACATACAGTAGCGTGAATTCATGCCCATGCGCACACACTCACCACTCCCCCACTCACTCACATACAATACACACGCATCTACACAACCCCAGTCACATACATACACACACAATGCTCACACAGAAATTCTAAACATCTGTCGCTGTCGCTGGGCTTATCATTCGACATGTTCTTCAACATTATTCTGACAGTTCCACAGAAATCTTACCCCCAGTGAAGCAACCTTCAGACACACCCAGTCGCCCAATACTCACAGTGACTCGGGTAGTATGCTGCCAGGACAGTGACCGGCAGGCACGTAGTGAGGAGAACCAGTAAGAAATTTCCAGCAACTGCAGCCATTTTGGAATCAGACAATCAACAGTAGAAGTTGCAGGTACACTTAAATTAATTAACTCAAGTCACATTCGAATTGTCGGGAAGACAAAGATTTTATACGATGACTCTTCTTCACCAGCAAAAGTCAGTTGTGGTTTTAAATGAAGAGATGAAAGATGTACACAAGAACCTGTCACAAGACTGATGGCTGTCAATGTGGGTCAGCACAATAAACCACTCTACGTGTTTTCTCACGGTACACGCGAATTCAGAAGACTGGCGTATACTGCTCGAAATAAAATTTAGTTTGAAAAAAATTGCAAGGCATATTATATACCAGTTGTGCATCCCTTGATTTTAATTTTGAAAGTTAATCTTCTATATATGTCATTCAAATTGCTTTAAAAATTACTGTCTTTATTTAAAAAATAAATTGTGTAGACCTAGAGAAATTTAGATTACAACTGCTGCATAAGTGGTTTTCGTTTATATTGCTTTAATTATTATTCCCGCTGTAATTTGATGTAAGAACCAATCCTATCTTTCATCGACGATTTGCTATCTTAATTAAGTCATTTTATAACAGGAGGATTTGGATTTTTCTGACTGCAGCTCTGATGGACACTCGCTGTCGTCATACTCACTGGAAGTCGTGCTGAAGTGGTTTTTTGCCTTTCATTTCCAATCTATTCAGAATGATGGACGACTTAAGGAAAGAACATTGAACATTGCTTTTCTTTCCTTATGTAACATATAAGACGTGCACTTGTAACATGACAATAAGGAACACTTCCGGTAAACAGACCTGCAAGACATGCAACTCTTTACAGGTTTTACATTTTGAATGTACATCTGTGTGACAACTACTTGTACAGATCGTCTATAATTTCGTCGCTGTTATCAAACAACTAGCCTCAGGCTTTGTTTATATTTCTTGCAACTCTTTTCACGAGTAGTCCCTTTAGCTAACCATTATATACACTAGGTCTACAAAATATGTATTATTATTTCATTTTTTTAATCGTAAAAGCAGAAGAGTTTGTCACCTCCCCACCTGTTGCCGCAGCCGCAAATGCTAGCTGACGACTACTTTCACTATGAGCGAAACTTGAAAACTCCTAAACGGTGGGCGAAGAGTGATGTTGAAACGAATAGCAATGAGGACAAAGTCCAAGTTTGTTTATATAATCGATCAATATGGATTACTTAGTGTCAGATAGCGAATTCTGATCTACCTTACTCCATTTCCCCTTGGAAACCTAAACTACCAGGCGCCATCTGTTTCCTCCTCTCGCATCTGATGCGGGATCAACAAGGCTTAAATACAGAGAGCATCAGCAAGTTATATTCTGTCGTGGTTAAAACTTCCAGAAACAAAACTAAACAAACA
>SRHC01003545.1:344362-405097 GCA_004794325.1 Pomacea maculata | reverse complement strand
CGGTGTCCAGTCTGTCCTTGTACTTCAGCTGTCTGGCCGTCTCAGACCTCATCGCCTTGTGGGGAGATCCTTTGTGCTGGTTTCTGGGTGCTTTCGATGTGTTTTTGAATTTCGATGTCTTATGTAAGCTTCGAGTGTTTTTGAGTTATGTTGCCGGCCATACCTCCCCAGTGTTTCTGGTGACTATGACTTTGCAAAGAACAGCGGCAATTCTTTTCCCTCTCAAAGTCAATCTTTATTGTAACAAACGGTTTGCACGTGCAACGGTGAGCGCAATCTTCGTATTTTCTGTCTTGTTGAATTCTCATCTATTATATGGACACACACTTCTCAACAACACTGAAAACAAAACAGCCGACTGCTTTTTTAGTTTTGTCAGTAAAGATTATGAAATCTTTTATCGAGACACATATAGTTGGATATCTACAGGTGTCTCATCCCTGATACCTTTCTGTCTTCTGCTGGCGGCCAACTGTGTGTTGATTGGGGAACTGAGTAAGTCCCTGAAAGAAACGAAAGAAAAATTGTCCTCAGGACACTCCTCTCAACTTTGTACTCGCCAAAAGCAGTCGTCTTCGTTGACTTTAATGCTGATTGCAACATCTTTTACATATTGTTTGCTAACGCTTCCTCTAAACATTGTCGCCCTTTATGTACACAGGTTTTCGTCAGAAGAAGATGACTACGAAATGACTGCTGTCAATGAGTTATTGCTCTCAGCCACTAGCGTTTTCTTCGTAAGTAATTATGCTATTAATTTCTACGTGTACTGTCTGACTGGCAGTAAATACAGATGTGAAGTTGTGAAGATGTTATGCCGCAATCACGAACGAAATCTGAAAGTAGACCGCTGTCTACAACTGAAAATAACTCATAAAACAAACAAATAATAACCCGCTAACGATATCCGTAAGGTTACTTACATAAATTTAAATTAATGTGTTAAATGTTTTTTAACTTTAATTGAATTGCCTGTATGTTGGAAGTTATCAACTTGGGCAAGTGTCAGTCCTTTTCTATTTCTGGTTTCAGTAAAAATGTAAGAAATTCCCAAGCAGAATTATTATGATATGTAGTGTTGATTATGCTATCTAACTTTCATAAATGCATATCTTGAAAACGGCAAAGAGGAATTCACAAAAATGTTTGCTGGGTGTTTAAGAAACACGAAAAATGTAAGAAAACATTTGTATTGTTAGACCTAATAGACTCACATGCATTGACGTCTAGTGAAGCGAAGAAAGAAGAACAAAAGAAGACAGTTGAAAACGTGATTTGCCTTGAGCCATAGGAGCATCAGCAGTCTTCCTGCTTACCAACATCTTCCTGAGGGGCGCAGTTGACTGCGAAAGTGGGTATGCTGGATTTCTTAAACTGTAATAGTTTAGACTAAAACAAAGGTGAGCCTTTTGTAGATATCTCTACAGCAGGAAATGTAAGTCTAGGAAACGTGAAGAGCTGAGTCATGCTAACAGTCTCTCTAACTGTTGAGCCAGTTTGTACAAAAGTCATTGAGTCGATATAACGAGAATTTACGATAAACATTTGAGTGGCATGTACCGGTAATTAACCAAGATGTTTATTGTTGTCATATCATTACTACTATCCTATCTCCCGCTCTTTGCTTCCTCCGATGTCTCGTCAATGATGTTCAACTCTTCCGCTAGACCTTTGTCTGGACACTTGTAAGGTGTTGGCTAAGGGGACTTGGTGGCTCTGTCCCCAGTCTTTCTTGTCTTGTCTTGTCTTGTCTTGTCTTTTCTTGTCTTGTCTTGTCTTGTCTTTTCTTTTCTTTCTTTTTTTCTAAGTCCAACTTTACCAGGCGTGTAAACTGATTTTAGCGTTCCAGTCAAACAATGATGTCCTTTTTCAGTATCGCATTTATAATCTTATCTAGCTGTTGGTGAAACCGCTCTTCATATGCAAACGTTGATGCACATGCTGCTGTATACAGGTGTAGGTATTCAACTGTCTGTTTCTGGCTCCTCAGATCCTGACTATCTGACTTCTGGCAGTCCAACAGTGTCTTACGGGTATCGCACCTCTTCCGTAACATGACTCCTAACAACCTTTCCCATAATGCTAGTCCTTTGTCACACCGTTCCTTTTGCAATATTATGTTACTCGCAGCTCTTGTTCTTGTTATTAGGTTTTTCTTTGTGTTTTCTGCATTTGATTTTATTCTTTGTTTAGTAGTGTTGTTTATTCTTTCATAGTTCATGTTCTGTAGGTTTGTTTTCCTGTCCTTTGTGTGCGATTGCCGTGATATAGCCCTAGTTGCTGACACGGCGTTAAACGCGAACACACAAACAAACAAACAAACCCGCTATGCCAAGAGCTTGTTCCTTATGAGTGTGAGTATGAGCTTTGTAAATTTTCCATTTATT
The DNA here is from genome assembly GCA_004794325.1 of Pomacea maculata. Classification (NCBI taxonomy): domain Eukaryota; kingdom Metazoa; phylum Mollusca; class Gastropoda; order Architaenioglossa; family Ampullariidae; genus Pomacea; species Pomacea maculata. The sequence continues at coordinate 402,710 of SRHC01003545.1, read as the reverse complement.
ATTTATTATTATTAGGTTCCGCCACTAGAAGAACTTGTGGAAGAACACAAGTCAATGGCCAGCATGTTGTGGACAACAAATATTGTTGTGAAGGCCTCTGAGACAAACGCACGGGTTGACAAAGCTCTCCAGTGTGTTATTGTTTACAGCGGTAGTGAGCTAGTCATTTATTTATAAACTATTTCTTCCTCTTCTTCGGCCTCGAACTGATTTCGTGTGCCTCTTCACTGTGTATAGAAGTATTTTTCGTGTCCTCACGGCGCTCGGCTTTGCGGGACACAGAGATGTCGATATACCAGGTGTGTCATCACCATCATGGTCTGTTGCCTTTGTCGTTAGAAGGGACACGAGTATCCTATCAGTGAGCCGTGAGTAAAGTATTTCATTCAGCTCATATAAAAGCCTGTCAATCAGAGTGGTGAAAAACTAGTATAGAGAAGTACAAGACAAGTGAAAGTGGCTTACTTATACAGAATCGAACGGTACTGGTGAGAGTGGTGCACCACGTGTGTAGAATACTGTGGTGGTATGTGGTAACCTGGAGTACGATACGAAAATCACCCACAATTAAAGAGAAAAATAACACATGTTGATAGCCAAACCCCACTGAAGTAATTAAAAGGATTTTGTGGACAGGGTTTTAGAGGGAACGTAGGGTAAGGTGGAGTTGTCTCCCTACTTCCTGGCTGTCCCACGATGTCCTACTAATGCTGCTCTACCTCATAAGTGAGTTCTTTCCCTTTGGTCACTGGACAACGTACCGATGAATATTTCTTCTCTCAACTTATTATCCGCTTTGGTTTCAGGAACATATTTCTCGCTATCCACACCCTGGAGCCTACCAGGAGGGTATGCGGTAGTCGTTGATCCGAGTTTTGACCGACAAGGCATAATGCTTCTTTTGTGTCAACTATCCATTGAGCCAGACCGTGATTGACATATGGTCCCAGACCTTCCGTTGGCTGATGTCTTCACAATGTAAACAATTAAACTAAAGACTAAAGTCTGTGGTGTTGTCGTCTTTCTGTGCGTGAGGATGTTTGTAGGATGAAGTAAGTCGGGTATTTACCACAGTTTGCAAAATGCTGTCAAGCTCTGAACTTTACACAATCATTAGAACAAAATTTTGCAACCTACTAGTCCTTTAAGTAGCATCCTTATTGATTCTATCACACGCGAGAACGCGAGAAGCCATTCGTAAACTCATTTACAGGCTTCATGCAAAAACAGTTTCTGGAAAACAAGCTTTTAGGACGTGCTTTAAGGTCTCAGAGAATTGTGTCTATGACAACCTTGAACACTGGATGTAGTTTTCCTCCAGCAACGGACTCAAGATAAATGGTAATCAACGTAGTTCTACATGCTGGCTGTTAGTTTACAGTTGCCAACAGTTGGAAGGAGGAGACATGAGGAAAGAGGGAAGAACCGTATGAGAGGAATTCTGATCCAGCTCAGGATGATGCGGGTAGACCACGTGACATGTCTGTATGTACCTACACTGGTACTGGTTTACTTGCAAGAGAAGAGATCGCTATTCTTTCTAAGTGACCTGCATGTAGTCGACACTGAGGTAGGACTACACTAAAGCCAGACACATTCTCTAGGTACAATGTAAAGTCTTAAAAATATTGGAGCAATTTATTGATATATTTGTATGAGAACTACTTGTTACGGTAAAAAGTATCGGATTGAAGTGAAATTGAAGTCTGTAACGTAAAAAAACTGAAAGAAAACATATAATGTCTCTGTACACGTAGGTACCCGTACGCGTAGAAAATCATTAATTCGTACAGACAGGACAAAGAAAGCATTTATGAACAGACATACAAGACTAAGAAACACCCACACGCGCGGCAAATACTATCCTACTGAACACACCTACACTTTGTTTATTAGTGATTTGGCTACAAGCAGGCAACTGCTGTTTGCCCTGTCTGGACACTTAACCTGTGACCTGCTCGCGTCACCCGCTGGGTGGGATGGGGAGGAGGGTGGGACTCGAAAGATGCAGAAGCTGAACAACTCCAACATTCCTTTGACGAACGACTTCAGGCAGGTCGTACATAAACGTATGAGGAGCTTAACGGGAACATACGGGAGGAAGTAAATAGTAAATTCTACATTCAGCTAAATGAGGAAGAACTGTTTTTATATCGATAAATGTGTATTACATTTGTACAATGTTATTAGATTTTTAATGGTAAAAATGTCATTAACAGCAGACGGTTGTAAATATAAAAGACAATTGCAACTCTGAAAGTTAATCCTCTCGCAAAAATATTACACTTTACCATAGACCAACGCCAATTTGAAGTGTGTTGCTATTATATTAACAATAACACACATGATAACAACTAACTTAAACGCGTCCATGACAGGACGACCAGTCCAGTCTCTGACATTTGTAAGCCAGATCTTCCTCTGGCCACCGCGGCGTCCACTACCCTCCACGGTGCCTTGAAGGACAGTCTTGAAGGTGTCGTGAACAAAGAAGACCAGCTTGAAAGTACAGGTTCCTGGTGTCCTATAGTTGTAGCAGTCTTGCTTTGTACAAAGTCGTTGGTTGTATGTTCTTTGCATGTCTCTTCAGGCACTTGTTGTCGAATGCCTGGATTCTCCTTTCCGTCTCGGCGAGCAGAGTCCACGTGTCACATCTGCACGACTAATCGAACGAGGCCTTCTTCAATGTTGAATTTTTGTCTCGCATACCATAGCCCCTAGTGCCAGACTCTGTCAACTGACGTTTTAAAGTCGATGAAGTTGTGGTAGAGGTTCCGTGACAGTTGAAGATCTGCTCATATGGGCTTCTACCTGGTCTGAAGCCCACCTGTTCTTCTGCCACCTGCTCTTGTGAGGTGGTTCTGATGCGGTTCTGTCAACTTCAGGAAGACTTTGCTTGGGTGTCTAAGGCTTATGGTGTAGTTCTAGCACTGTTGGATGTTTCCTTTCATGGGAAGGGTATGATTAGTGACTCCGTCCATTCTTTGGACCATTCCTTGTGTTCCCAGACTCATTCATAAAACCACTGATATCATATAGTGCGGACCCTCGAAAGACTGCAGATGGTTAAACATACATACTTTTGAACAGACTTTTAAAATATTCTGTCAAATTATTAAAAAGTTCGGGGAAACAGTATACATTAATGTGACCTTAGTGTGCAAAAACCAAATACATATGCATTAATAAACAAAAGAAAACAAAAGAAAACAAAAAACAAAACAAACAAACCAAAAAAAAAACCCCCCAAAAAACAGCAATATACTCGAAGCCACATTTTTAAAAGTGTGTATTCCCAGATATTAGTTGACTGAGATATTGATGTTTCTTTGAAAAAAAAACCCTCTTTTATTCAATTAAGTGCAGTATATTAAAAGTCGCAAAAAAATTTGTTGTAAAATAATTCTTTCCCTGCAAGGAATAACTGCTTAACTTTACCTAATTTACGTATCCTGTGCTCTAATAATAAAAATATACATTTCCTGACATCTTTGTTTCGTTGGTTGAAATATATCAGGAAATATTTTTTATAAGTGCTTAAAGCTATTACTAATTGCTTCAAGAAAAAATACATGACAAAACACAAAAGATATTAAAACTTTAATTTTAGTATTATATCTACGTTTTCCTGGGAGCTCGATTCTTTTTGTTGAAATATGTCAAAAGACTTTTTAAAGTTTGTCGAAGATATTACTTAAACTTTTTAAAAAATACCGAAGAAAGGCAGAAGTTTGTCAATAAACAAATTATTATTTATGGAAGCATTAATGAAGCAGCACAGTAAAATTGCAGTCCCTTACATGGGTAATACGATGGGTTGTAGTTTGACAATTAAACTCTTCATCGTACAATACATTTTACTATCTGGAACATAGAAGCCAAATTCATCTTCTTCATTTTAAGTTTTAAGAAATGTGATGATTTCACATTATTTTGATGGAAGTTTAAGACTTTTTAAAATATCTTATATGTGAGAACCAAGATTTGAGTTTAGTTTTAAAAAATGACAATAAACTCTTCTGAATGCGACAGGACATATACAGGTCTACTGGCAGCCTCTGACCTCATCTGGAAAATTGGAATCCCGGCCACAGTCATTCCCGGAACTTTCGGAAACATCATGGTGTTGGTGATGCAGCACAGATTGAAAGATACCTCGGTGTCCAGTCTGTCCTTGTACTTCAGCTGTCTGGCCGTCTCAGACCTCATCGCCTTATGGTGTGATCCCTGGTTCTGGTTCCTCAGTGCTTTTGATGTGATTTTGAATTTCGATGTGTTGTGTAAAATTCGAGTGTTTTTGAATTATTTAACTGCACAAACATCACCAATGATTCTGGTGACAATGACTTTACAAAGAACAGCGGCAATTCTTTTTCCTCTCAAAGTCAATCTTTATTGTGACAAACGGTTTGCACGTGCAACGGTGAGCGCCATCTTCGTGTTTTTTATTTCATTGAATTCTCATCTTTTATATGGACACACTCTTCTCAACAACATTGAAAACAAAACAGCTGACTGCTTTTTCAGTTTTGTCAGTAAAGAATATGAAATGTTTTATCGAGACACGTTTGGTTGGACATCTACATGTGTCTTATCCTTGATACCTTTCTGTCTTCTGCTGGCGGCCAACTGTGTACTCATTGGCAAACTCAGCAAGTCTCTGAAGGAAACTAAACAAAAATTATCCTCAGGACACTCCTCTCAACTTTGTACTCGCCACAAGCAGTCGTCTTCGTTGACTTTAATGCTGATTGCAACATCTATTACATTTTGTGTACTAACTCTTCCTGTGTCCATTGTCGGCATCTACGTGAAGAGGTTTTCTTCAGTAGAAGATAATAATTGTGAAATGATTGCAGTCAATGAGTTATTGCTCTCAACTACTGGAGTTCTCTTCTTAACTAATTATGCAATCAATTTCTACGTGTACTGTCTGACTGGCAGTAAATACAGATGTGAAGTTGTGAAGATGTTCAGCCGCCATCAGGAGCCACATCTGACATTTGGATCCTGTCTACGACTAAAAAATTACTCATAAACAAATAAATAATTCAAAACCTGCTACATATTAACTTAGCAAAGGATACATTATTTTAAATCAACCAATGTACATTATTGGCTTTTAGTTAAAATACTAACATTTAAAAAATTTTGATTGAATTTTGTTGTTTTTTTTTAAATAGACTGATTAGTTTAGAAGGTAAGATTTATTGGGTAATTCACCAAATCAGAGCTCAGTACCATGAAGCTATCTCGACCTAAAGATGTCAAGAAATACAAAGGTTAGTTGTATTCTCCTATTTCAACATTACTCAAGGTTTGACTATATTGCCAAGTGTTCTTTACTCTTTCCGGTTTCAGGAGAAAGGCCAGAAATGCTTAAAAGAGAATTTATTTCAATTCTGTGTGGTGTCCATTATGCTTGTTGCAATGTTCGTGAGTTTTACGATAAATTCGGACACCAACCCCAGGAAATGGGCTTGTAGCTATCAGTCACATTGAAGTCCTGCTACCCAGGTCAACATAATCTTGTACGGAGACAATATTACAATAATCACATGTCTGTTTCTCACAACTTCCACTCCAGCAGCATGGTATTCCTCAAACAAAGGATCCAACGACTGGACGTAATGTACAAGAATAAAAAATGTTAAAATACAAAACCAGCAAAAATATACAGACAATAAATGACTCAGGGTGTGCCAGTACTATCCGCTTATCGTACTGACTCTATTATAGCCCTGTTAATTCTCGCTACATCAAACATTGAATCTCACATGTACACTGGTATCACCGTAGTTCTCAGTTGTTACCGCTGTTGTCGTACCGGAAGTCTCTCTCTTTCTCTCTCTCTTAGTCTTTTTCTTGAATTGAGGAGCAGTATTCACTTTGACGCATTTGAACCCTAACCTGCTACAGATGCACGTGGCATGTTCGACATCTGTGGTCCTGTGTATGTCTGTGTAATATGTAGACAATACAGAAGAAGAAACACAAAAACTGTTTCTTGGTGTTTATAAAATTACTACAACTGAGTGATGTCGTGCATTTAAGGCTAGTGAAGCAAAATATTAGAAAAGATGATTTGACTTGTGCCAACTTGCTGTACTTGATTTCTTTTGGTGATGTAAGGTGTTGGCTAAGATGGATTTGTCGAAAGTCAAGGAGTCTGAGGTCATTGTGGTTTATTTCCCCCAAAAGGCCAACTGAACCTCTTTTTCTGCCAGTTGCTAGTAGGCATCTGAACTAACGTTGAGTCAAACAAAAATGTCTTGTTCCGGAAGTGCCTTTATAATCTTATCTGACGTGTTTAATAACCTTCGACATCCATGACGAATATTCTGGTTTTAGTTTCTGTAACATGTTTTTTTCACATGGTGGGGTTGTTAGCCCTATCACAACCTAATTTACCTCTAGGTGAGGCGTCCACCTTAGTGGTCTCTTACGACATGTCTGGCTGGATTGCAGGGACCTTATTCTTACAATGTTCGCTAGCCAAAAATACCCCGGGATCAGGGGATAGTTTTATCTAGCTGTCAGTAAACACCTCCACTTTGTTGTCTCCATGCTTGGACGTTGGAGCAGATGCTGCTGTAGATGGGTGTCCAACTGATGATGAGTCTAACCATTAACATGTACAAGAAAGCCTACACCATATCTGGCGTCCTCCCCACTGTACCAAAGTATATGGCCTCCGTCTGTTTCTGTCCTTCCACATCCCTCGACCTATCTGACCTCTTGCAGTCCTACAATGTCTTACCTCAGGTACCTGTTGAGGTCATCGGTCAGTCTGTAGACTTATCCGCGCTACTGTACTGTGAGGACAATCCTCGTACCAATGTGTGTTCCTTACCTACTTTTAATATCTGTTTTGGTTCAAGGAGCACAGTTTTCGCTACCGACTCTAAGTTTACCAGAAGGTTCCGTGTTGGTTGTTGACCCGGCCTTTGGTCAATCTGGCACGATGTTTCTTTGGCGTTGAATATCCTCGGAACCCGTTGGTTGAGGCCTTCACAACGACAACTTATTAAAGTACAATCCTAACTTCTGTGTTGTTGGCCTCTTTCTGTGCGTGAGGATGTTTGTAGAAGAACGTAAGACGGATATTAACACACAAGTGCAAAATTATTATCTAGTGCTAAAATTTACACTCATTAGAACAACATTTTGTACCTGTGTAGTTTTCTTCAAGTACCATACCGCTCATTCCTGTCACACACGAACGATCAAAACTCATCTCATTTACAAACATTTGCTCATAAATGTTAATCCAACGAAGACCTTAAGTAAGGAAAGTAGCTCTGCAGGTCTGGCATGGAAAGTTCTGCTTGTCGTGAACCAGTCAGCAAGAAACACAATCACAGGAACTTAATAGAGGAACAGAGTGAGATGTAGCGAGAGAGTGGTGCACCGAGCACACGGACAGTCAGTGGAGAGAGAGAAAGGGGCACAATGGGTACATCGGGTGTTAATATCTTTCCCTCCTTTTCTTGATCTACGCCCCACCTCGAGCTTCGATCTCCTTGGTGTAAGAACTCTGATGACGACAGGTTGTCAGGTCGATAGTGTGTCGGCTGTTTTGTGGAAATTGAGTTTCGCCATTGCTAAATAAGACATCTAAAGAGTCAGACACAGAGAAGACTTGCTGTGTGATGGAATGAATATAATTCCTTACCGAGCGAGCGTACTGAACAGGTAATTCTCTTTAACACAACTAATATACTATGGTAACTGCACGTGAAAGATAAGTGTAAAGTTTAATTAGACATGTAAAATTGTATACAATGGGTTTTATCTACGAAACGTGTTCATATGCTTTAAATAGAATGCTCATTAATTCGAGAAGATTGCAAGATTTACGAAGGGGGAAGTGAGACAAAGCTGAGAGGAGAGCACCTGTCTACAGACCATCACTTATAAGGAAACCCAAGTGCTTGCACCCCTGTAGTGGACAAGCCCGCATCTGCAGAAGAATAACGAATATTTTAACTATCAGCCGTCTACGTGTTGGTCACACTGATTGCCGGCAACACGAGACTTGGAGTCGTCTTCCCACGTGATGGCGCCTGGACATCAACAATCGTTGCTCGGAGTAACAACATGACGACCAACACACACGTTGCCAATCTCCATGTTGGTGGATGTATGAACGACTGCAACCTGCATTAAACACAACAATCGGTCTTCCAAGCCGGACGACAGTTCTTTACCCGACAAATATACATAAATATTTTTCCAAGAATAACAGTTTTTTAATATATTTTTATTTAAACCTTTAAAATTGGCGAAAACGTTCAGACAGCCATGATGGTCCTACAGCTCAGGCCAATGTTGACCAAAAGACTGTTCACATGTTACACCAATGTTCCCCATACAGTTGCTCACAGGTAAATCTTCATCAAAGTTTTACACATCTGTATGCACCAAACGAAAAAACACTAATAGGTACTCTGACATTTAAATTTTTCTGCAGAAAAATCGACCTGCGCTATAGGTAACTGAGTAGTTAATAGTTGGTTTTTTTTCTACGAAAGAAAAATGAAAAATTATTTTTAAAAATGACAATTATATTTAAATTTGTAATAAAATCGTTAAAGATGTAAGCACATTTTTAAAATGTCATTACCGGATATTAATATATTGACGTCTACTTACTCATCTATGAAAAATAAATTTTTTTATCAACCTCAATGGCGACAAACAAAGGAATTACAAAAAATTATTTAAGGATTTTATTGTGTCCACATCATGATAATGATTGTTATTATTATTTAAGGGGTTAGAAAGATATTAAAACGCTTATTTTCGTATCATAATTACGTTTTTTTCTGGAAGCTTGATTCTTTTTCCTAAAATATGATTAAATATTTTTATATTTTGTTGAAGGTATTAATGGAACTAAAAAAAATTAAATGCCATAAAGAGGTAGGCGTTAGTCGATAGACGAAATTATTATTTCTGGAAGGAATGTTTCGGAGAACAGATAAATTCCAGAGCTCATTACAAGAAACCGATGGGTCTTTGTTAGTTTGACAATTAAATTTCTTCGTCGCGATATACATTTCCTTATTAAGAAGATATAAGTCACCAAGCGAAACACATCTTACAGCGTCTGAGGACAAATTCTGCTTCTTAGTTTTACCTTTCCACAAATGCGGTGATTTCACATTTTAGCTGCTGAAAGCTTAAATATTTTTTTAAATATATTATATTCCAAAACCAAGCATTAAGTTTTAAAAATGACAATAAACTCTTCTGAATGTGACAGGACATATACAGGTCTCCTGGAAGCCTCTGACCTGATCTGGAAAATTGGAATTCCGGCCATTGTCATTCCTGGAACTTTCGGAAACATCATGGTGTTGGTGATGCAGCACAGATTGAAAGATACCTCGGTGTCCAGTCTGTCCTTGTACTTCAGCTGTCTGGCCGTCTCAGACCTCATCGCCTTATGGGGAGATCCGTTGGTCTTGTTCCTGAGTGATTTAAATGTGTTTTTGAATTTCGATATAATATGTAAACTGCGAGTGTTTTTAAGTTATGTTGCCGGCCATACCTCACCAATGATACTGGTAACAATGACTTTGCAAAGAACAGCGGCAATTCTTTTTCCTCTCAAAGTCAATCTTTATTGTAACAAACGGTTTGCACGTACAACGGTGAGCGCCATCTTTGTAGTTTTTATTTTATTGAATTCTCACATTTTATACGGACACACTCTTCTCAACAACACTGAAAACAAAACAGCTGAGTGCTTTTTCAGCTTTGTTAGTAAAGATTATGAAAATTTTTACCGAGACACCTATGGTTGGATATCTACATGTGTCTTATCCCTGATACCTTTCTGTCTTCTGCTGGCGGCCAACTGTGTACTGATTGGCAAACTCAGCAAGTCTCTGAAGGAAACTAAACAAAAGTTGTCCTCAGGACACTACTCTCAACTTTGTACTCGTCACAAGCAGTCGTCTTCGTTGACTTTAATGTTGATTGCAACATCTATTACATTTTGTGTCCTAACTCTTCCTGTGTCCATTGTCGGTATCTATGTGAGTAGGTTTTTTACACTAAAAGATAATAATTGTGAAATGATCGCAGTGAATAAGTTATTGCTCTCTATCACTGCAGTTCTTTTTTTAACTAATTATGCTATTAATTTCTACGTGTACTGTCTGACTGGCAGTAAATACAGATGTGAAGTTGTCAAGATGTTGTGCCGCCATAAGAAGGCAAATCTGACAGAAGGACGCTGTTTTCGACTAAAAACAACTCCTAGAAATAAATAATAACCTTCTAAAATAAACTTAGGAAAGGATAGTTAGTTATAAACAAAATCTATGGACATTACAGGCTTTTACTTTAAGTTCGTCTATTTCAAGGATTATGATAATATTTTGATTTTGTTGGCAAAGACTAATCAGCATTAAAGGTAAGATGTTTTCAGTAATTCACAAAATCAGAGCTCAGTACCATGAAGCTGTCTCGAACGTAAAGATGCCAAGAATTACAAAGGTTAGTTGTATTCTCCTATCTCAACATTACTTAAGGCTTGACTACATGACCTAGTGTTAGCTCTTTACTCTTTCTGGTTTTGTGAGAAAGGTCAGAAATAGTCAGTGAGTTTTACGACAAACGCGGTCTGGCCCCTTGAACTGGGCTTGTGGGTGACCGGTTGAAGTCCTGCTACCCACATCAACATAATATTGCAGGGAGACAATAGTACAATAATCACACGTCTGTCTCTGACAACGTCCACTGCACCAGCCTCCACCCCTGGTACTCGTCAAAGGATTAACGATGTGAGTTAATGTACAACAATAAGGATTGTTAGAAGTCTAAACCTGCAAAAATATACATACGATAGATGACTCATCTAGACGGTGTCCCAGAACTATCCTAATATTAATTATTAATTTATTATGCTAACCATTATGCCAATATTACAGCGCTGTTACTTTACTTTATAACGACCCTCGCTCTCACGTGTATACGGGTACATACATTGCTCTCAGTTGTTTTGTTGTCGTAGTGCCGGTGTGTGTGTGTGTATTCTTGTAGTGAGGTGAGGAGCAGTATTCCAGTCGTCAGTCACGACACGTCGATGACCTTCTCCTCGGAGTGTTCGTCTGACTGTTCGTCGTCACTTTCCTCTCAATTTGCCAACACGTCAGAGAGCGACGACTGTTTCCACGACGACACGGATTCGAGCACTGTCCTGGTACAGAGAAATGCACGTGGTCTCTTCGACGACTGCAGTCCTGTGTATGTGTATGTACTATGTTGACAACAAAGAACAAGTCACAGAAAAATGTTTGCTGGCGTTTAAAAGGCATAAAAACAATTAAAGCAAACATTTGTATTACTGGACTTGAGTCGTCTCGCGCATTGGTGTCTAGTGAAGCAAAATATAAGGAAAAAGGATTTGACTTGCTCAAGTTCCTGTACTCTATTTCTTGTGGTGATGTAAGGTGCTGGAAAAGATGGGTCTGTGCAAAATCAAGGAGTCCGAGGTCCCTGTGGTTTATTTTCAACACAGTGGCAACTTAACCTTCTGTTTCTGCTAATTGATCGTAGGAGACGGAGCTGACGTTGGCCTTCACTCAAACAAGTATGTCATGTTTCGGTAGTTCCTTTATAACCTTACCTAGCCCTCAGTAAACCCCTCCACGTTTTTGTCTGTATGAGTAGACGCTGGGCAGATGCTGCTGTAGATGGTAGTACAACCGATAACCCTGATCACTTTCTTGTGAACATCATGTCTATCGTCCTCCCCACTGTACCGAAGTGCATGACCCGTCTGTTTCTGTCCCCCTATATCCTGACTTCTAGTAGTCCCACAATGTCTCTAGTACCGCTCTAGGTCATGGGTGAGTCTTTTAACCTTTTTGCACTACTGTCATGGGAGGACGTTCCTCGCCCAAATGTGTGATCCTTATGTGATCTTACTACCTGCTTTGGTTAGAAAAGCACAGTTTTCGCTCTCACCCCCAAGTCTACCGGACGTTGGTTGTTCATCCGGGCCTTGACCGATCCAGCATATGTTTGCCGGTGAGTATCCTTGGAACCATATCCTAGAAACTTATGGTCCCAGATCTTAAATTGGTTGAGGCCTTCACAACGAAAGCGTGTTAAATTATATTCCTAACTTCTGTGTTGTTTGGGTTTTTGGTCCGTGACAATGTTTATTTAAAAAATGCAAGCAGAACATTATCACATATGAGCAAAAGTATTATTTATCACAAAAATTTACCCACTCATTAGAAGATAGTATTGCACCCTGCTAGTCTTACTTTAAGTATCATGCCGCTCATTCCTGTTGATAATGTCACACGCGAGTGATGAAGACTCATAACCTAAAGGTGTATATGTATAAGCGTTTGTTAAAAAAATTAATCCAATGAAAACTTTAAATATGTAAAGTAGTTTGTCCTGGGGCCGTAGTTATAGAGTGAGGGTAGGTCGTTGCCGCGGGACAAAATGGAAAACTCAAGGACAAGCGATACCCTGCACATGGCCTTTGACCCTGGATCCCTACGTTCAAAGGTTTCGTATGGCAGAGAAAAATGAAGTAGGAGTCTGGACACCGTACTTATATCTTCGGAAAGAAGATGCTTCTCGCTAAGTTTTCCATTGTTTCCTGATAACGAGACTTGCCTTCGCATGATAACGACAACCCCAGAGATGTAACCAAGAGAATGGAAAACAATCAACACAGCGTCACGTGTTAGGTGCTGCTGTCAGGTGCTGCGGCTGCTCGTTTACTGTTTGCAGAACCTGCAACGAGAAGATGTGATGAAAGAGAGAAGAATAGTAAAACGGAATAGGATGATGCGGGTAGACCACGTGACATTTTTGTATGTACCTACACGGGTACCGGTTACTTGCCAGAGAAGAGAAGGTTATTCTGTAAGTCACCTGCATGTAGGCGACACCGAGGTACAAGCACACATTGCCGGGTACGTGCACACTGTAAACATGTTCCAACGACTTATTGATATTAGTATCAGAACTGCCTCATTAAAGTAAACTACGGAATAGAAGCGACATTTAACGGATTTTGGACAGGTATGTCTACATACTCATAGAAAATCATTACCTCATACAGAACAAAGAAAGTTAACGGACATACAATACAACAGTTACACGAGCGAATACAGACGACCTCCCACTCAACCCACACAGACACACAGATGACTTAACACTAGTTTAGTAGTGATTTTATTACATCAGGAAGCTGCCTTTGTCAGGGAACACTAACAGCGACCTCCGCAAGTGGCTGTAACTGATCACTGGAACATGATGGGTGCGGGATGGTGGGACCTGAAGGATGCAGCAGCTGAACAACTCCAACATTCCTTCTCTCAACGACTTTAAGCAGGTCTGGCATGGAAAGGTAGCTTGCCATGAACCAGTCAGCAAGAAGCACAGCAGGTTAATAGAGAAACAGAGTGAGATGTAGAGAGAGTGGTGCACCGAGCACACACACAGGTCAGTGGAGAGAGAGAAGGGGGCACAATCGGTACATTGGGTGTGAATATCTCTCCGCCCTTTACTTTATCTACACACCATCTTGAGCTCCAATCTCCTTGGTGTAGACACTCTGATGGTTAACAGGTTGTCAGGGCGACAGCCTCTAGTCAGGCCAGACATGATACAGCTGACAGTAGGTTAATTAGTATTAGGCACATCTCCTTACACTCAGCCAACGGTCCCTGAGTGTTGTAGCAGACGTCAGAAGCAGGTCTGAAGGACGGAGGACCAAAGTGTCAGAACGTTAGACCTCTACTTGCTGGTACTTATTGTCTGGTTTGTATGACAGACACACAGTATTGCCGCTCCCTCCAGTCACAAGTAAACAAGTAGTCAAGTACCTGGACACTAGTCACCTGTCACCGCCACTGCCGCTCATAGTCAGCAGCAAGCGATGCGAGGCAGTCGTTGATGAAACCCGTTCTTTCCGTCCATCGCCTTAAACTTTTGTCATATTAGAATTCTACGCACTATTCTTGTCATCGTCGCTGTCGTTGAAAGCTTGTATCAGTTGATGCGAGGCCGAGGCAGGTAAGAGTTGTTGCCACAAGCGGTCTGTCAGCGGTGACAGCGGTGGTCCACGATGTGTCCGTTGTCCTCTACAGACCATCAAGAGACAGCTTGTAGTCAGTGGCACTGCCATCAGTGTGGAGCTGAACTCAAGTCACGTGCTGTGGTCCTCAGTGTTTTTTTTTTCTTAAAGGAAATCAGCGAACTGTTCACCAAAGGACGGAATCCTGTCAATGTGTCTACATATGACACTTTGATTATTACCTCTTGTGTTCCGGCCACTGTATAGACATATTGTACAGACGTACTATGTCTTATTATTTCGTGTTCAAACTGATTAACTTCAATTACACTGATTTGAATAGTTTGTGTAACTGTGTAATCAATTGTTTGTGCACGCGAGCGAGAGCAGTTCCCTGTGTGCGGAAGCGCGGAGCGGGTGAGTGGGTGGGTGAAGGGTGAACGCGGGATGCAAGGCGAGTCATCATCACAAGGTCTGCCCCCACCCCCCTTGTCAGCTGCTTCGTCCTCCATCGACTTCGACATCTCGCAGGCTTGTCCTCCTCACAGTTACAGCCTACATTGTGACACGTTTGAAGGTAAGGAAGTTGTTGCACCTTTTCAAAAACAAAACAAATCAATTAATGTAAATTAGTAAATTAGTGTCCATATGTGTAACGTCGTGAACTACGATTAGGTTGCTTTTATTTTTTACGAGGTTCCTCTCTCATTACTTTCCTCACCCCTGGTGTCAATCATTTCTCTGATGTACTGGCGGCATGGACCAACACTGATTCTGATCTTAGATTTCTTACTACCGTGGGTACTAAGTTTTTGAATCCTGAATTTTTTTTAAAATTCAAACTTAAGTGTATGTGTTTGTGTGTGTAAACGTGTCCAAAACACATAAAACTAAATATAATTAACAGTGTATTTTAAGAATGTGTTAACTTAACTAAGACACACGTTGCCAATTTCGTGGACCACGACCACCTGCACTTAGCAAACCAATCGTCCTTTAAGCTTGAAAATCGTTCTTAACAGGACAAATATACACAAATGTTTTTCAAGGTTAGCAAAGTTCATATAACCCTCGTTTAAAAACTTGGGCAAACGTTCAGACAGCCAGACATATTTTTACAGGTCAGGCCGATGCTCAGGTGAAAGTTGTTCACAGGTTACACCAATGTTCAGCACACAGTTGCTCACAGCTCAAAAAAATCTTCATCATTCGTATGCATCAATCCAGAAAACACTAATAGTTACTCTTACCTTCTAATTATCCTGCACAAAAATCGACAAGAAATGCATCTCTATCGTTAATTTTCTACGAAAGAGAAATGGAAAACGACTAAAATGACAATTATATTTGTATTTTTTCCAAATTTTTAAAGTTGTAAACATTTTTTGAAATGTCATTACCGGATATAAGTATACTCACGTATTGACATATCTCTGCGCATCTATTAATTTAATATTTTTTATTAACATCAAGTGCAAAAAACCTAGGAATTAAAAAAGTAATTTAGCATTTTATCCTGTGTTAAGATGATGACAAGGACGATGATATTATTATTACATGTATTATTACTTTTTAATGAGAGAATTGAGAAGTATATTCAAACTCTAATTTTTGGATAATATCTATGTTTTCCTTCGAGTTCGATTACTTTTGTTGAAATATGTCAAAAGAATTTTTTAACCTTCTCGAAGGTGTAACTGAAACTTTTAAAAAGTTCAAAATGAAGGCATGCCTTAGTCGATGGAAGAAAGTATTATTTATAAAAGGAATGTTTCTGCAGAACAGGAAATTTCAAGAACACATGACAAGAAACCGATCCGCTTGTTAGAGTTAAACTTTTCATCGTACCATCGTACATTTTATTATCAACAAAATATAAATCGACAAGCAAAAGACATTTTGAGGACAACTTCGGCTTCGTCTCTTAACGCATCAACGAATTCACTAACTTAACTTTTTATTTCGGTAGAAGTTAAAAGATTTTATAAAAATGTTTTATGTGAAAACAAAGCACTGAGCTTAGTTGATACACAATGGCGAAAAACTCTTCTGAATGCAACAGGACATATACAGGTCTTCTAGATGCCGCTGACCTCATCTGGAAAATTGGAATTCCCGCCATTGTCATTCCTGGAACTTTCGGAAACATCATGGTGTTGGTGATGCAGCACAGATTGAAAGATACCTCGGTGTCCAGTCTGTCCTTGTACTTCAGCTGTCTGGCCGTCTCTGACCTCATCGCCTTATGGTGTGATCCCTTCTTCTGGTTCCTTGGGGCTTTCGATGTGGTTTTCAATTTGGATGTGTTGTGTAAAATTCGAGTGTTTTTGAGTTTTGTAACCGCGCATACATCACCAATGATTCTGGTGACAATGACTTTGCAACGAACAGCGGCCATTCTTTTTCCTCTGAAAGTCAATCTCTACTGTAATAAAACATTTGCAAGTGTAACAGTGAGCGCCATCTTTGCAATTTTTATTTTATTGAATTCTCACCTGTTGTATGGACACACCATTCACGACAACATTGAAAACAAAACAGTTGATTGCTTTTTAGGTTTTGTCAGTAGAGATTATGAAAAGTTTTTTCGAGATACATATGGTTGGATATCTACAGGTGTCTCATCCCTGATACCTTTCGCTTTTCTGCTGGCGGCCAACTGTGTACTGATTCTTAAACTCAGCAAGTCTCTGAAAGAAACTAAACAAAAGCTGTCCTCAGGACACTCCTCTCAATTTTCTACTCGCTACAAGCAGTCTTCTTGGTTGACTTTAATGCTGATTGCAACATCTATTACATTTTGTGTGTTAACTCTTCCTGTATCCGTTGTCGCCATTTACGTTAACAGGTTTTCTTCAGAAGAAGATAATAAATGTGAAATAACCGCAATTAATCAGTTATCTCTTGCAATTACAGATGTTTTCTTCTTCACCAATTATGCTATTAATTTCTATGTGTACTGTCTGACTGGCAGTAAATACAGATGTGAAGTTGTCAAGATGTTGTGCCGCCATCACGAGCCAAATGTGAGAGCCGGACGCTGTGTACAACTGAATATAGCTCATAGTAACAAATAAATAAATAGTAACTTGTTAAAGAGAAACTTAGGTAAGGTCAGTAATGTAAAAAAATTCATCGGACATTATTTGCTTTCACTTAAACGCTTATATTTTTAAAATTTGTGTGGGATTGTGTTCGTTGTTTTCATGGAATGATAAGAATTGAAGGTAAGATTTATTCAGTGATCCGCAAAGTCAAAGGACAATGCTATTCAACCATTTCAAAAGTCATGATGTCAGGGAGTGCGAAGATTAGTTGTATTCTCTTATCTCAACACTGCTTTACGTCCAGGCGTGAATACAGACCCTGGACAGACGGTTAATAGTCGGCCCTAAAACTATCTTCATGGCCTAGTGTCAGTTCTTTCCTCTTACTGGCTTCAGCTGAAAGGTTGGAAATTCCAAAAAAAATTTTTTTTTGGTCTAGATTCTAGCTATGTATTGTCTATTACGATTGTTGCAATGTTCATGAGTTTTACAATAAACGCGGAGTCTGTCCCCGGGGAACTGGGCTTGTGGGTGGCACAGGTTTTGAGTTCTGCCACCCATAATCTTGCAGGGAGACAATATTACAATAATGACACCTCAGTCGCTCCCCAAGATTTAACGATGTGTAGCTTAACGTATTTTAATAAAGATTTATTTAGGAAAAGGAAACCTTTCAAGGCATATATAAAATAAATAACTCATCTACAGGATGTACCAGTACTGTCTGTGCAAATAGTACAGTGCTGTTACTTCACTTTATTCCTGCCATTAACTCTCACACTTATACTGGTACTAACTTAGTTGTTATCGCTGCTGTCGTACTGCCAGTCTCTCTGGCTTTGAGGATTCACGCTTGTAGTGAGGTGAGGAGCAGTATTCCAGTCGTCAGTCACGACACGCCGATGACTTTCTCGAAGTTTTAGTTTGGCTGTTCGTCGTCTATTTTCGTCTATTTTACCATTTACTTCAGACAGCGACGACTGCTTTAACTGAGACACGGATTCGAGCACTGATCTTGTCCAGAGACACACACGTGGTCTCGTCTGTGACTCCAGTGCCATGTACAGCCGCTGAACAAACACCATCTTCATGTGATGTTTCTCTCTACTTCGGTGCTGTGGAGTGCGGGGAATCCAGCAGGCGGTGTCTTCTATTTGAGAACGATGACTTCTGTCGGCCTTTGCGTCAAACGACTATCTCTCAGATAATGCAAGTCCTCTCACGAGTAGTGCAGGTCCTCTCACGGGTAGTACAACCCCTGGTCATGTAGTCCTTTGCTTTCCACGGCGACAGCAGGCAGTCCTGACAGTTCCTCGTCACTGACTCGCCCCATTGCTCAAGTATCTCTAACCCAGTGTCCTTCCTCCCTACTCTTGCCCTCTTGGCTTGACTGTCCAGTCTGACGTCATGCCGAGAAGTGTCTCGCAATTTTCTCGCTTCCCTAATTCACTTCACACATTCGCACAGACAAGAGCAACAAGCGATTCCATTGGTCACTGTCCCGGCAAGGTAACAAGATGTGTGATTGCGAGCATGGAAGGAAGTACATTGTTTTAGAAGAACGAAAGTAGAGGTATCGTGAGACTGTTCGTGAACTGGTAGTTTAGATAGCAGATTCTACAAGGGGTGTGTGGGGAAGTTTTTAAAGAAAGCGAGAGGCCGCCAACCAGGGAGAATTGGGCTGTTTTACACTGTTTACATCCATATTTTGTGGAAAGGATTTTTTGTCAAGACATACCGGAGAAAAGTGGGGCTGTGTGACACTACACAACAGCCATACATTTTATTATTTCATATAACGTAGCAGTGACGAAAGCATAAACAAAGAAGACCCCTATGGGTCAGCTACGAAAATCACTGATCCCAAAACCGGTGGTAAGAACTTGTCGAGACGCCCGTACCCCAGAGGACATGGCCATCTTCTGACGAAGGAGAGAGAGACTACTCTTACTGACTCTCTCCACGGCCTATAGGCGGCGGGGTAAACAAGTGACTAATTATTTCCCCTGTGTCATCCTAGTAGGTCCTGCTGACGTGTTGGAGACCCTGAGGTGTTTCTTTCCTCCTGGATGACATTACCGCCTCTGCTAGCCAGCTGGTTGCGCTTGGCTTGCTGTATCACTTTATGCTGTCTACCTCACATAACATCTGTCTGAGCTTCATATACGTGTCTACCCCCCTAGGTTACCCATCTTTCTGAACAAACGATCCAGCTGCTGGTGGCGCTTTTGATAGGAAGTAATTGAGACATCTTATTCTAGAACAGGGATGCCCAACCTACGGCCCGCGGGCCATATCCGGCCCGCGACACGGTGCCATCCGGCCCGCGAAACTTCTGCCCACAGTGCAGGAAATCGGCATGTTAGTAATAAAAAAAAAGACCTAAAAAAACGAAAAAAAGGGAAGAAGAAGTATTTATCCCTACGTAGGGGCGTCTCTCAATCTTTTTTTCGATGGACGAACATTTCGATTCAGTGCTCCGACTTGGTGTCTCTACGATGCAGCCGGACATTCAGAAGTTGGTTTCGGGTAAACAACTTCAAATATCCCACTAATTACTACATAATTAATGGCAAGTACAACTTGTTTCTAATAAAGAATGGTATCTGCTCTATTTTTTTTTTGTATTTTTGCGGTGAAGCGGCCCGTGACACGAATGTCGGAAATGTGTATGGCCCGCAGGCCGAAAAAGATTGGGCATCACTGTTCTAGAAGATTCCATTGCTGGAGTCTTCAACCTAGCAAGTCTTCTTTAACCTCGCCTGTAACCCACGTGGTGTGAAATAACCTGAATGCGCAACCTCTGTTACTGAGCTATATATAGTAACTCATGACGTCAGCTTACCTCAGCAGCCGCCTGGCAGTAGCACTGCATTACATCAAAGAATGATGTAATTAATTCTGGATGACGTGTGCATGACGTTATTATCAATGTGATGCAATATGACGTCATTGTGAGCTTATTTATGACGTGATGAACCACTGAGATGAACATTAAATATTTTCATATCAACAGCCAATAAAACGTTTAATGGTCATATTGGTGTTAAGCTAACCAAGGTATTACAGATGAGGACCTGTCTAAGTCAGTAATAATTTCAGTAATGACTAGTGTAATGTGCGGACATTCCGGGCACCATTGTGTGTTATTATTTGTTCTTAGAATCTGCTTTAGTTCTAGCAAACATCTTCCGCTCTCGCCACTAAGAGTTTTTCTGGAAGATTGTGCGTTGGTAGATGAGCCGGGTCTTCACTGATCCGGCATAATGTTTATTTGGCGGTGAATATCATCGAAACAATATCCTATGAACGTGTGGTCCCAGATCTGCTATTGGTTGGAGCCTTCAAACGAAAACGTGTAAAATAAAACCTACCTTCTGTGTTGTTGGCCTCTTTATGTGCGCGAGGATGTTTTAGATCATAAGCTGAATATTAACAAGGATTTTTAAAAATAATATCTATCACCGAACTTTACATTCATTAAAACAAAATTTTGCGCCTTATAAGTCCCTTAAGTAGCGTGTTCCTCATTTCTGTTGATGCTGTCGCAAGCGAGCGGTCAAAACTCATTTACAAGCTTTGTGCTGAAACAATTCCTGAAAAGAAGTCTTTGGGATGTGGTTAAGGGTTACTCAGAAAATAAATAGTAAAACATAAACCTTCAATGCGAAAAGTAGTTCTTCACTCCTGGACAGCAGTTTTAAAGTAAGGAAAAGTTGTTGCTCTGAAGCAAAACGGTAAACGCTAGGACAAGAGTCTTTTTTCCGAAGTTCTAATGCGGTTGCCCATATCCTGCAGATGTTCTTTGGCACTAGAAAGGTCGTTAGAAAATAGTGTCCAAGGATTAATAAAATACAGAAAAAGTAGCGCCCACGGAGTCTGGAACCGCATTTATGTCTGAGTAAAACAAGACGTTCATCACAAAGTTCTAATTTTTTCTGGTGAAAATACTTGCCCTCGCTTCATAACGACGACCCCAGCGATGTAACCAAGAGAAGAGAAAACAATCAACACAGCGTCACGTGTTGGTTGCTGGTGTTATAGACACCCCATAGACACATGTCTACAGCCGTACTATGTCTGCATCATTACGTATTCAAATTTTAAAGTTTTTATTACATACACAGCTCATGTAAATCTTCACCACAAAGTTGTACACATTTGTATGCACACAACGAGAAAACACTAATAGTTACTCTTACCATCCAATTATTTTGCAGAAAAATCGACCTGCGCTAGAAATACTTGTATAAGTAGGCGATCGTTAATTTTCTACGAAAGAGAAATGGAAAACGACTAAAATGATAATTATATTCGTATTTAAATCACACTTTTAAAAGTTGTAGATAAATTTTTTAAAATGTCGTTACTGGATATTAGTATATTCTCGTATTGACATATCTCTGTGCATCTATTAATATTAAAATATTTTAACGTCAAAGGAGAAAAAGAAAGGAATTACAAAAAGTAATTCATGAATTTTATCAATTTTCCAGATGAAGACGATGACGACGATTATTATTTATATTATATATTCAAACTATAATTTTTAGATAACATCTTAGTTTTCCTTGGAGTTCGATTACTTTTGTTGAAATATGTCAAAAGAATTTTTTAAGCTTCTCGAAGGTATTACTAAAACGTTTTTAAGTTTCTAAAGTAGGGCAGGCGTTTGTCGATAGACGAAACTATTATTTATAAAAGAAATGTGTCTGCAGAACAGTAAATTTCCAGAACATTTTTGCAAGAAACCGATGGGTTTGACAGAATTAAAATTTTCATGGTACTTTTTATTATCTGCAAAATATATTTCTACAAGCAAACACATTTTGAGGACAACTTCTGCTTCTAAGATTAACGAATCAACGAACCCAATGATTTATTTTTCTTTATGTCGATAGAAGTTTAAAGATTCTTTAAAAATATGTTTTATGTGAAAACAAAGGATTGAGCTTAGTTGATAGACTATGACAATAAACTCTTCTGAATGCAACAAGACATATACAGGTCTTCTAGATGCCGCTGACCTCATCTGGAAAATTGGAATTCCAGCTATTGTCATTCCTGGAACTTTCGGAAACATCATGGTGTTGGTGATGCAGCACAGATTGAAAGATACCTCGGTGTCCAGTCTGTCCTTGTACTTCAGCTGTCTGGCCGTCTCTGACCTCATCGCCTTATGGTGTGATCCCTGGTTCTGGTTCCTCCGTGCTTTCAATGTGTTTTTCAATCTCGATGTCTTATGTAAACTTCGAGTGTTTTTAAGTTTTGTAACCGCGCAAACATCACCAATGATTCTGGTGACTATGACTTGGCAACGAACAGCGGCAATTCTTTTTCCTCTTAAAGTCAATCTTTATTGTAACAAAAGATTTGCACGTGCAACGGTGAGCGCCATCTTTGTATTTTTCATTCTGTTCAATTCTCATCTTTTATACGGACACACTCTTCTCAACAACACTGAAAACGAAACATCTGACTGCTTTTTCAGTTTTGTCAGTAAAGATTATGAAATCTTTTATCAAGAAGCGTATGGTTGGGTATATACAGTTGTCGCATCCCTGATACCTTTCTGTCTTCTGCTGGCGGCCAACTGTGTACTGATTGGCAAACTCAGCAAGTCTCTGAAAGAAACCAAACAACAATTGTCCTCAGGACACTCCTCTCAACTTTGTACTCGCCACAAGCAGTCATCTTCGTTGACTTTAATGCTGATTGCAACATCTATTACATTTTGTGTGTTAACTCTTCCTGTATCCATTGTCGGCATCTATGTGAACAGGCTTTCTTCATTAGAAGATAATAATTGTGTAATAACCGCAATTATTGAGTTATTTCTTGCAATTACAGACGTTTTCTTTTTCACTAATCATGCTATTAATTTCTACGTGTACTGTCTGACTGGCAGCAAATACAGATGTGAAGTTATAAAGATGTTGAGTCGCCATCAGGAGCCCAATGTGAGAGTCGGCCGCTGTCTACAACTGAATATAACCCATAGAAACAAATAAATAGTAACTTGCTAAAGGGAAACTTGGGTGAGGTCAGCAATATAAAACAAACTCAATGGACATTACTGGCTTTCAGTTAAATGCTTATATTTTGAAAATTATAAAAGGTGTTTGGTTTTCGATTGCCTGAAATGATAAGCATTAAAGGTTTTATTTATTCGGTGATTCACAAAGTCAAAGGTCAATACTATTCAACCATTCCAAAGTCAGGATGTCAGTGAATGCAAAGATTAGTTTTATTCTCCTTCTTTGACCTCGCCTGTAACCCACGTGGTGTGAAATATTGTGAATGCTCAACCTTTGTGACTGAGCTATATATAGTAACTCATGACGTCAACTTACCTCAGCAGCCGCCTGGCATTAATATCTGCATTACATCAAAGAATGGTGTAATAACTTCTGGATGACGCGTGCATGACGTGATTATAAATGTAATGTAATATGACGTCATTGTAGGCTTATTTATGACGTGGTGAACCACACGAGATGAACGTCAAATATTTTCATAACAGGAGCCAATAAAAGGTGTCATGGTCATATTCGTGTTCAGCTCACCGAGATATTACAGATGAGGACCTGTTTAAGTCAGTAATAATGTCAGTGTTGACTAGTGTAATGTGCGGACATTCCTCGCACCAACCTGTGTTAGAATTTGCTTTAGTTCTAGAAACATCTTCCGCTGTCGCCAGTAAGAGTTTTTCCGGAAGATTGTGCCTTGGTAAATGATCCGGGTCTTCACCGATCCTGCATAATGTTTATTTGGTGGTGAATATCCTCGAAACAATATCCTATGAACGTGTGGTCCCAGATCTGCTATTGGTTGGAGCCTTCAAACGAAAACGTGTTAAAATAAAACCTACCTTCTGTGGTGTTGGCCTCTTTATGTGCGTGAGGATGTCTAAGATCATAAGCTGAATATTAACACGGATTTTTAAAAATAATATCTATCACCGAACTTTCGTTAAAACAAAATTTTGCGCCCTATAAGTCCCTTAAGCAGCGTGTTGCTCATTTCTGTTGATGCTGTCGCATTTTATCGCTAAGTTCTTAATTTTTTTCTGGTGAAAAGGCTTGCCCTCGCTTCATAACGACGACCCCAGCGATGTAACCAAGAGAAGAGAAAACAATCAACACAGCGTCACGTGTTGGTTGCTGGTGTTATAGACACCCCATAGACACATGTCTACAGCCGTACTATGTCTGGATCATTACGTATTCAAAGTTTAAAGTTTTGATTACACTAATTTGAGTGAACTGTGCAACTGTGTAGTCAATTGTTGGTTAGTGCAGGCGAACGAGAGCAATTCCATGTGTACTTTTGCGCGCTTTCTCTCATTACTTTCATTTCCCCGGGTGTCAATCATGGTGTGTGATTGCGAGAATGGAAGGAAGAATTTGTTATAGATGATCGAAAGTAGAGGTGTCAATAGTTGACATGCAGCAGGAACGTTGAGCTGCTCGTGCCGGGAGACTGTTCCTGAATTGATAGTTTGGATAGAAGACTCTAGAAGGGTTGGTGGGGAAGTTTTAAAAGAAAGCGAGATGCCGCCAACCAGGCAGAAGGGGCTGTTTGACACTGCACGACAGTCATATATTGTGTTATTTGATGTAAAGTAGCAGTCACGAGAGCATCAACAAAGAAGACCCCTCTGCCTACTCCATAGCCGGTGATGAGAACTTGTCGAGACGTCGGTTCCCAACAGGAGGTGACAATCTTCTCATTAAGGTCTAGGACACTGACCTGATTGTGAACGAACAGCAAAGTGTTGAGAAGGAGGTAAATCCACGAAAGTTTGCAAGTGTCGGATACATCAGTACATCAGTTGTACCATCAGTGGTGTGGGTGGTCCGGAATGTGTGTCCTGCGTATTCTTACGACGTCACGTGACACAACTGTCATCTTCTTCTAAGGACGTCGAGTAACGGAATTGTTGTCTTCTGCGTAGGAGGCCGTTGAGCTTGTGAGAAAGACTATTAACGGCGACAGAGACAGTAAGTAAATCACTCCCTCACTGGTTGGCCGCCCCTACCTAACGACAAGCAATTCATTTTGGACTTAAGTGCGTGGGGAGAGCTTATTTAGCAATTGGCTTTTTCAGAGCGAGAATAGTGAATGAATACGTGGATAGATGTTGAAGTTGTATTTGTCGCTTGTCGCTTGCTCTTGGGAGACCCGACGTCACTGTATGACGTAAGATATGGAGGGGGGGGGCATTACGTAAGAAGAGCGGCAAATCCAGGGACGAGGTATTGAAGGGCTGGGGTCGGGTCGGCAGAGAAAAAAAGTTCTTATAGGGAGAAAAGCTGTTGTGCTCGGGATTTCTTCGGTGGACGTGGGACGGGTACGAGCAAAGGGTCAGTTGTGTCCTGCGTTTTCTGTGTGTGACAGAATCAACGCATCACGAGCCGAATTGGGTGAGTAAATACAGCTTCTCCTGTCGCCTTGTCGCAGGCCGTTAGCTGGCTGATCAGTGCGCAGACATGCTGGGTGCGAGGGTGACTGTGGCTGTGAGATCTCTGCATAGCTGTATGTGGGTAGGGGGAAAACTTATGTGTTGAGTTTATATCATAGGGAATTTTTATTTTTGTAATGATTAAGTGTTACAAGAGACTCGCTTTAAACAGGCTCAGAAAGATACGCTCGGACCATCGACCAGCGGCCAACAGACAAGTCGTCGTAAGGACGGACTGTGTCATCGCATTGCCTCAGGCAGTGGTCAGGGGGGTGGATAGGCTGCGTTGTTATAGTCTTGTCATAGTCGCGCTGGTCCATTAGTTTGTCTGGATGGTGTATTTAATTGTTTGTGTATGTTGAGTATTGTTTTGTTTTTTTTTTCGTTTTTTTTAATCAGGAGAAGGACTCTCCTCCAATTGGTTTACTTTGTATTTTTGATGTTTGTTTTCCTTTTCCTTTTAAGTTGGCGAGTCTTATCTCTGGGACCTCCAATAAACTTTGGTGTTGTATTGTCCCCTCGTGCACGTGTTTTATGTCCACTGAGGAGTGATTGGCTTCGTTGCTCGCGGCGGGCGCGTGAACGTTTGTCTGTGTGATTGCGAGCGCGTCTGTGAGAGAGCAAGTCTTGCGACGCCCGACCGCGTCTCGCGACAGTATCTAAGGACTGGTGT
Source organism: Pomacea maculata (assembly GCA_004794325.1). Classification (NCBI taxonomy): domain Eukaryota; kingdom Metazoa; phylum Mollusca; class Gastropoda; order Architaenioglossa; family Ampullariidae; genus Pomacea; species Pomacea maculata. Next base: position 376,467 of record SRHC01003545.1, on the reverse strand, counting down.
GTCTAGACGTGCACGAGTATGCAAATTATTCAAACTTAATAGGGCCTGTAAGGGACAGGGTTTAGCTTTGTCTTTGCCGATGCAAAAGAAGGGCACATGTCCTGAGTGAGTGGGTGTGTGTTGATGCGCATGAGCCCAGTTGTATGTGGGAGAAGCATTCAGCCCTTCTCATTCAATCACCAAATAACCAACACAGACAAGAGAGAGAGACTACTCCTACTGACTCTCTCCTCAACCTACAGGTGGCGGGGTGAACAGGTGACTAATTATCTCCCCTGTGTCGTCCTAGTACGTCCTGCTGACGTGTTGGAGACTCTGGAGGTGTTTCTTTCCTCTTGGATGCCATTACCGCATCTTCTAGTCAGCTGGTTGTGCTTGGCTTGCTGTACCACTCAATGCTGTCTACCTCATATAACACCTGTCTAAGCCTCACATACCTGTCAACCCACAGCCGTTCTTTCATCAGCGGTCCCTAACCTGTCCACAAGCCACACCAGACCTTCAATGTGGGCGATGGTACGTCCCTTCCCTGGTGACCACATGACAATGCTACCTGTCTAATTTTACCTGTTCCGTTTTTTTTTCTCACTACGATAATGGAATAGATCGAAGACGGTTTCCATTGTGCATAAGCAGCCGCCTGGCAGTAGCCCTGAATTACGTCAAAGAATGATGTAATATTCTGGATGACGTGTGCATGACGTTATTATAAATGTGATGCAATAATGACGTCATTGTAGGCTTGTTAATGACATGGTCTTTTGGCATATAGGGCAAGAGTCTTTTTTCCGAAGTTCTAATGCCTATACCTTGCAGATGTTCTTTGGTACTAGAAAGGTCGTTAGAAAACAGTTTCGAGGATTTAATAAAATACAGTAAAAGTAGTGCGCACGGAGTCTGGAACCGCATTTATGTCGAAGCAAAACGAGACGTTCTTCGCTAAGTTCTTAGTTTTTTCTGCTGAAACGATTTGCCCTCGCTTCATAACGATGACCCCAGAGATGAAACCAAGAGAAGAGAAAACAATCAACACAGCGTCACGTGTTGGTTGCTGGTGTCATGTGTGGTGTTATACACACCACTTAGACACATGTCTACAGCCGTACTATGTCTGGATCAGTACATATTCAAATTTTTATTACACTAATTTGATTGAACTGTGTAACTGTGTAGTCAATTGTTGGTTTGTACAGGCGAGCGAGAGCAAGTACATGTGTTTTTTGCTCGGTTTCTCTCATTACTTTCATCACCCCGGGTGTCAATCATTTCTCCTGCGTTCTGGTGTCTTGGACCGACACTGGTTCTGATCTTACATTTCTTACAACCGTGATTTTTTTGCCGGGTACTTAGTTTTTGAGTACTGTATATTTTACAAATTCAAACTTAAATGTTTGTGCGTGGGTGTGTAAACGCGTCCAAAACACACAAAACTAAATATTATTAACAGTGTATTTTAAGAGTGTGCAAAGTCAAACTAGACACACGTTACCCATCGCCATGTTGGTGAATGTGTGAACCACGTCCACCTGCACTTCGCAGAACAATTGTCCTTTAAGCTTGACGATAGGTCTTAACAGGACAAATATACACAAATGTTTTCCATGGTTGGAAAAGTTTCATATAACCCTCATTTAAAAACTTGGGCAAACAATCAGAGATGGTTTTACAGGTCCGGTCAATGTTCAGGTGAATGTTGTTCACTTCTCCCCCATTGTGTGGAGGTTACACCAATGCTTAGCACACAGTTGATCACAGCTCATGCAAATCTTCATCACAAAGTTGTACACATTTGTATGCACACAACGAGAAAACACTAATAGTTACTCTTACCATCCAATTATTTTGCAGGAAAATCGACCTGCGCTAGAAATACTTGTAAGAGTATGTGATCGTTAATTTTCTACGAAAGAGAAACGAAAAGGACTAAAATGACATTTATATTTGTATTTAAATCACATTTTTAAAAGTTGTAGATACATTTTTAAAAATGTCGTTACCGGATATTAGTATATTCGCTTATTGACATATCTCTGCGCATCTATTCATATTAAAAATATTTAACGTCAAAGGAGAAAAAGAAAGAAATTACAAAAAGTAATTCAAATATTTTATTCATTCTCCAGATGAAGACAATGACGACGATTATTATAAGAGGATGGAGAAGTATATTCCAAGTCTAATTTTTGTATCATATCTCAGTTTTCCTTGGAAGTCGATTACTTTTGTTGAAATATGTCAAAAGATTTCTTTAAGCTTCCCGAAGGTATTACTGAAACTTTTTTTAAGTTTCTAAAGGAGGGCAGGCGTTAGTCGATAGACGAAACTATAATTTATAAAAGAAATGTTTCTGCAGAACACTAAATTTCCACAACACTTTACAAGAAACCGATGGGTTTGACAGAATTAATATTGTCATCGTACAATACATCTTATTATTTGCGAAATATATTTCAACAAGCAAAACACATTTTGAGGACAACGTCTGCTTCTAAGATTAACGAATCAACGAACCCAATGATTTAAGTTTTTATTTCGATAGGAGTTTTATTTCGAAGGAGGATTTTAAAAAAAATATGTTTATATGAAAACCAAGCATTGAGCTTAGTTGATAGACTATGACAGTAAACTCTTCAGAATGCGACACTTCATACACAGGTCTTCTAGAAGCCGCCGACCTCATCTGGAAAATTGGAATCCCGGCAACGGTCATTCCTGGAACTTTCGGAAACATCATGGTGTTGGTGATGCAGCACAGATTGAAAGACACCTCGGTGTCCAGTCTGTCCTTGTACTTCAGCTGTCTGGCCGTCTCTGACCTCATCGCCTTATGGTGTGATCCCTGGTTCTGGTTCTTAAGGGCTTTCAATGTGTTTTTCAATTTCGATGTGTTGTGTAAACTTCGAGTGTTTTGGGGTTTTGTAACCGGGCAAACCTCACCAATGATTCTGGTGGCTATGACTTGGCAAAGATCAGCGGCAATTCTTTTTCCTCTCAAAGTCAATCTTTATTGTAACAAACGGTTTGCACGTGCAACGGTCAGCGCCATCTGTGTTTTTTATATTTTGTTCAATTCTCATCTTTTATATGGACATACTCTTAACAACACTGAAAACAAAACAGACGATTGCTTTTACAGTTTTGTCAGTAAAGAATATGAAATCTTTTTTATAGACACGTATGGTTGGATGTATACAGTTGTCGCATCCCTGATACCTTTCTGTCTTCTGCTGGCGGCCAACTGTGTACTCATTGGCAAACTCAGCAAGTCTCTGAAGGAAACAAAACAAAAATTGTCCTCAGGACACTCCTCTCAGTTTTGTACTCGCCAAAAGCAGTCTTCTTCGTTGACTTTAATGCTGATTGCAACATCTATTACATTTTGTTTGCTCACTCTTCCTGTATCCGTTGCAAGTATTTATGTAAACAGGTTTTCTGCAGTAGAAGGTAATATTTGTGAAATAAGTGCAATTAATGAGTTATCTCTTGCAATTACAAATGTTTTCTTCTTCACTAATTATGCTGTTAATTTCTACGTGTATTGTCTGACAGGCAGTAAATACAGATGTGAAGTTGTGAAGATGTTGAGATGCCATCACGAACGTAATGTTGTAGCCGGACCCTGTCTACAACTGAATATAACTCATAGAAACATATAAATAAATAGTAACCTATTAAAGACAAACTTAGGTGAGGTCAGCAATATAAAACATATTCAATGGACATTAGTGTGTTTCAGTGTAATGCTTATATTTTGAAAATTACAAAATGTTTTTGTTTTTCTATTGCCTGGTACAGAAGACCGCCGAACAGACGATTGTAAAGTTATGTCCACGTCGGGGAATTGTCACGGATGTCGCAAATGTTCCTTCGAACTGTTGACAGGCTAATTATATCCGAGGCAACTTCGGTAGAGGATATGACGATTGGGCAGTACCATTCGGTAGGTGTGGTGATGCAGTGGAGGGTCTGTCCTCGTACACAGGTTTCCACTGCACGACTCGGAATTATTCACTACAATGATTTTTTTTCTCCTGCTCTCCTCTCGTATATTTTTCCCGCCTCCTCTCGCTTTCGTCACCAATCGTCATACGTCAAAGTCCTCATTAGATGACGTAGAAAAAAAATCCGCGAGAAAATTGCATCAGCATTCGTCTTTGTATCACAGACAATACCCAATTAGAACCAAGAAAAAAAAATCTCGCTAATAGTCGTTCCTGAAGCTATCTTCATTGTCCAGTCAGTTCTTTCCTCTTATTGGCTTCAGCTGAAAGGTTGGAAATGCCCAGAAATATGTTATCTAAATTCTCGCTATGTAGTGTCGATTATGATTTTTGCAATGTTTATGATTTTTTACAATAAACGCGGAGTCAGTCTCCGGGGAACTGGGCTTGTGAGATTTTGAGTTCTGCCACCCAGTAAACATAATCTTGCAGGAAGACAATATTACAATAATCACACATAAGTCGCTTCCCAAAAATGGTTTAATGATGTGTGGCTTAACGTGTAACAAGAAATATTTATTTAACAAAATGAAATCTTAAAAGATATCCGTCAAATAAATAACTGATATAGAGGATGTACTTGTGATATTTCAGTGCTGCTGTTATTTCACTTTATAACTGCAATTAACTCTCACATGTATACGGGTACTAACTTAGTTGTTACATTGCTCATTGTCACGGCAATGTAACAAGATGTGTGATTGCGAGCATGGAAGGAAGAATTTGTTTTAGATGAACGAAAGTTGACACGCAGCAGGAACGTTGAGCTGCACGTGCCGGGAGGCTGATAGTTTAGATAGAAGACTCTAGAAAGGTTGGTGGGGAAGTTTAAAGAAATCATGAGGCCGCTAACCAAGGAGAAGGGGTTGTTTTACACTGCACGACAGTCATATATTTTGTTATTTGATATAAGGTAGCAGTGGCTAGAGCATCAACAAACAAGACCCTCTGGGTCAGCTACGGAGACCGCCGACCACAAAGCCGGTGGTGAGAACTTGTCGAGACGCCCATTCCCCAGTGGAGGTGACCATCTTCTCATAAAGGTCTAGGGAACTGACCAAAGTGTCAGCGAACAGCAAAGGTTGAAAAGCTCGACCAGTGGGGCGACTCCAAGGATGCAAATCCACGAAAGTTTGCAAGTGTCTGATACATCAGTACATCAGTAATACCATCAATGGTGTGGGTGGTTCAGAATGTGTCTTCTGCGTATTCTTACGACGTCACGTGACAGAACTGTCTTTTTTTTCTAAGGACGTTGAGTAATGGAATCGATGTCTACCGCTTAGGACGCCATTGAATTTGTGGGAAAGACAAATAGCGGCGACAGAGACAGTAAGTCAATCCCTCCACACTGGAGGAAACATTTTTCACTTTCGCTACTAAGGGTTTACGGGAAGAGTGCGCGGGCCTTCACCGATCTGGTATAATGTTTATTTGGCAATGAATATCCTCGAAACAGTATTATATGAACGTATGGTCCCAGATCGCCATTGGTTGAGGCCTTCGCAACGAAAACGTGTTAAAATAAAACCTACCTTCTGTATTGTTGACCTCTCTGTGTGCTTGAAGATGTTTTAGAACATAAGCTGAATATTAACACGGATTTTGAAGAAAATATATCACCGAACTTTACACTTATTAAAACAAAATGTTGTGCCTTATCCGTCCTTTAAGTAGCGTGTTGCTCATTTCTGTTGATGCTGTCGCAAGCGAGCGGTCAAAAGTTTTATGCTGAAATAATTCCTGAAAAGAAGTCTTCGAGACGTTTTTAATGGTTACTTAGAAAAAAGTAGTTTAACGACAACCGTAATATGCAAAGTACTTCTTCACCTCAGGGACAGTAGTTATAAAGTAAGGATAAATCGTTGCGCTGGGAAAAAAAACTTTTTTCTGGAGTTCTTATGCGGTTGCCCATTTCCTGCATGTGTTGTTTGGCAGTAGAAAGGTCGTTAGAAAATAGCGTCAAAGGTTTACTAAAATACAGAAAATGTAGTGCCCGCGGAGTAACCGCATTTATGTCTGAGGAAACAAGACGCTTGTCGCCGACTTCTTTTCTGGTGATATGACTTGTCTTCGCTTCATGACCACGCAACCAAGAGAAGTGAAAACGATCAACATAGGGTCACGTGTTAGTTGTGGTGTTAACTGTTGGTGTTATGGCTACAGCTGCTTATTTACAGTTCCCACAGGCTCCAGGGAAGAGATATGATGAAAGAGGGAAGGACAGTATGACGGATTAGGATGATGCGGGTACACCACGTGACATTTCTGTATGTACCTACACGGGTACCGGTTACTTGCAAGAGAAGAGAAGGTTATTCTCTGTAAGTCACCTGCATGTAGGCGACACCGAGGTACAAACACACATTGCCGGGTACATTTTCCAGAGATTTATTGATATCTGTATAAGAAGTTCTTTATTAATGCAAACAATGGGATAGAAGCGACATTTAACTCTTAAAGTACCAACAAAAAAGGCCGTTCGTAGGAAAAGCTTTTAATGTATATTTGTACACGTAGTTATCCGTTCTCATAGAAAATCATTATCTCATACAGAACAACGTTAACGGACATACAGTACAACAGTCACGCGAGCGAATACAGACGACGTATTCACCGCGCACACACAGACACACAGATGACTCGATCCTTGTTTATTAGTGATTTTGTTACAAGCAGGAAGTTACTTTTACATAATAACACTAACTCTACGACCTCTACAAGAGGCTGCTCACTTGAACACGATGGGTGAGGGAGGTTGGGACCTGAAATATGCAGCAGCTGAACCACTTCAACATTACTTCTCTCAACGACTTTAAGCAGAACTGTTCACTAAAGGATGCAATCCTGTCAATGTATGTTTATCTGACACTTTTACTGTATTAACGTCTTGTTAGCCGGCAACTCCATAGACATTATACAGACTACTAAATATTATTACGTGTTCAAACTGTTTAACGTTAATTAAACTTATTTAATTTACCTGTGTATTTGTGTAGTCAATTGTTTGTGTACGCGAGCGAGAGCAGTCACCTGTGTGCAACTGCAAAGCGGGTGAGTGGGTGAAGGGTGAGGTGAACGTGAGATGCAAGGCGAGTCATTATCACAAGGTCTGCCCCCATCTCCCTGTTGACTGTCTCATCCTGCATCTTCTCACCCGCCCTACATCGTCACATCGCTCACTTCTTTGATGTTCGTCAGCTGCTTTGTCCTCCGTTGACTTCGGCATCTGGCAGGGTCACCCATATCACAGTTACAGCCAACAGAGTGACACTTTATAAAAAGTCTTCTTGAAGTTGAGGAATGTGTGATCTCACGATTTTTGTTTAAAAAAAGTTTAATTGTATCATCGATAGAGTTTAAACTGTCATCATTATAGACTACAAATTGTTAACAAATAATATTAATGTAAATTAGTGAATGATTGTCCATCTGTGTATCGTAATGAACTACAATGTTGCTTTTCTCCTTTCTTTACTTTTGCGCGGATTCCTCTCTCATTACTTTCATCACCCCGCGTGTCAATCATTTCTCTCTCCTACTGGCGGCTTGGACCACACTGTTGCCGGCCCTACATTATTCCCGTCGTTGAATCCTTTCACGAAGAATACCAGAGGTAGGGGCTGGTGTAGTGGACTTTGTTAGAGACAGACGTGTGATTATTGCAATGTAGCGGGAGCGCTTGCTAGCGCAGGGGGTACCCTGACCCTTGTTCCCTCCACCCCGCATTGTCTTCCAACCCACGCTTGGTCGCCATGGAAACCGGTCCTTCTTGGAAAAGCAGTGAAACTTTGGTTCCGAACAAGTGAGAAGCACCATCTTGTCGCACGGTGCTTTGGTTCCGCTGGAAAGAGGCTCACGTCACTCAACCCCCTTCTTTCCACCTCAAGGGGTTAGGTGCTAGGTTTTAGTAGGCTCGGTAGGTAGGTTAGAGTAGATACAGCAGTTGTATGAGTAAATCATGTAAATAAATATAGGTATTTCAACACAATGCGAGGTAGAGATTAGAAAACGCACCCGACGCACGAGAGCTGAAAATTTTAGTAGAAAATTCTTCTTGGGATCTTCCGTCCTCTTTCTTAACACCAAAGAGGAACGGACTGTTGACACTAGGGGCCGCCGTGTTGCCTACAGTAACATTGTCACTCTGCAAGATTATGTTGACATGGGTAGCAGGACTTAAATGTGACTGTCACCGACAAGCCCAAGTCCCGGGGTTAGTGTCCGAATTTTTCGTAAAATTCACAAACATCGCAACAAGCGTAATGGACACTACACAGAAGTCAAAGACATTCTTTAAATATTTCTGGCCTTTCTCCTGAAACCAAAAAGAGTAATGAACTGACACTAGTCCCTGTACTCAAACCTTGAGTAATGTTTGAGATAGGAGAATATAACTAAACGTTGTATTTCTTGACATCTTTAGGTCGAGATAGCTTCATGGTACTTGAGTTCTAAATTTCTGAAGAACTGAATATTCTTACCTTCAAAGCTGATCGGTCTATGCAAACAAAAAAGAAAATTCTATCATAAGTTTAAAAATATTAGCATTGTAACTAAACGCTATTAATGTCCGTTTACCTTGTTTATCATTAGGTCACCTTTCATAAGGTCATCTTTAGCAGGTTATTTATTTTTTATTTCTAGCAGTTGTTTTAATTCGTAAACAGCGTCCTTCTGTCAGATTTGGCTCTTTAATGGCGGCACAACATCTTCACAACTTCACTTCTGTATTTACTGCCAGTCAGACAGTACACGTAGAAATTAATAGCATAATTAGTGAACACGAAAACTGCAGTGATTGAGAGCAACAACTCATTCACTGCACTCATTTCACAATTATTATCTTCTGCTGAAGAAAGCCTGTTCACATAGATGCCGACAATGGATACAGGAAGAGTTAACACACAAAATGTAAAAGATGTTGCAATCAGCATTAAAGTCAACGAAGACGACTGCTTGTGGCGAGTACAAAGTTGAGAGGAGTGTCCTGAGGACAATTGTTGTTTGGTTTCCTTGAGAGACTTGCTGAGTTCCCTAATGAGTACACAGTTGGCCGCCAGCAGAAGACAGAAAGGTATCAGGGATGCGACAACTGAATATATCCAACCATACGCTTCTTGATAAAAGATTTCATAATCTTTACTGACAAAGCTTAAAAAGCAGTAGTTTGTTTTGTTTCCAGTGTTATTGAGAAGCGTGTGTCCGTATAAAAGATGAGAATTAAACAAAAAGAAAAATACAAAGATGGCGCTCACCGTTGCACGTGCAAACCGTTTGTTACAATAAAGATTGACTTTGAGAGGAAAAAGAATTGCCGCTGTTCGTTGCCAAGTCATAGCCACCAGAATCATTGGTGATGTTTGCGCGGTTACAAAGCTCAAAAACACTCGAATTTTACACAACACATCGAGATTGAAAAACACCTTGAAACCACTCAAGAACCAGAACCAGGGATCACACCATAAGGCGATGAGGTCAGAGACGGCCAGACAGCAGAAGTACAAGGACAGACTGGACACCGAGGTATCTTTCAATCTGTGCTGCATCACCAACACCATGATGTTTCCGAAAGTTCCAGGAATGACCGTGACCGGGACTCCAATTTTCCAGATGAGGTCAGCGGCATCTAGAAGACCTGTATATGTCCTGTTGCATTCTGAAGACTTTATTGTCATTTTTAAAAACTAAACTCAAATCTTGGTTTTCGCATATAACATATTTTTTAAAGAATGTTGAAACTTTCAGCAGTTAAAATGTAAAGTCATCGGATTTGTTAAAACCTAAAGCAAAGAAGCAGAATTTGTCCTCAGACGCTGTAAGATGTGTTTCTCTTTGTGCCTTATATCTTTAAATAATGAAACATTAAATTCCCTCAAACTAATAAATAGCCATCGGTTTCTTGTAAAGAGCTCTGGAAATCATTTGTTCTCCGAAAACATTCCTTCTAGAAATACTAGTTTCGTCTATCGACTAACGCCTGCTTCCTCATGAGTTTGTTTTTTTTTTTAGTTTCTGAAATACCTTCGACAAACTTAAAAAAAAAATCTTTGAACATATTTTAGCAAAAGAATTGAACTTATAAAAAACGTAGATATGAAAATTTGCGTTCATCGTCATCACCATATGGACACGATCAAATCCTGAAATTATTTTTTGTAATTCCTTTGTTTTTCGCTTTTCAGGTTAATAAAAATAATTGTGTATATTTAATAGATGCAAAAGTACACGTCAATATGTTCAGATACTAATAGCTGGTAATGACATGTTTTAAAAATATGCTTAATTTTTCCCTTAATGAAATTTCTAAACCTTTTCATTAAAAATACAAATATAATTTTTTTTTTGGTTTTTCGTTTTCTCTTTGGTAGAAAAAATACGATCAACGACTCACACAGGTACCTATAGTGCAGGTCTATTTTCTCAGAATAATGTGAAGGTAAGAGTAACTATTAATGTTTTCTTGTTTGGTGCGTGCAGATGTGTACAAGTTTGTGATGAAGATTTGCTGAACCTGCAAGCAACTGAATGGTTAACATTGGTGTAACCTGTGAGAAACTTGTGGTCAACATTGACCTGAGCTGTAAAACCGCGTTTGTCGGCGTCGTTGTCTACTTTGGTCAAGGGCTCAGTTAAACTCCATCACCTTTTGATTGATACGTCTACCTGGTCCCTCGACCTTGCTACAGATGCACACGCTTTGAAACAACTTAAGTTTGCACACACACACACACAGGGGCACGCACGCACACACACACACACGCACACGCGCTAGCTTGTAAAACTAGTTTGGTGATTATTATCTAACTCCAACCCTCCGTAATTCCTGCAATCCTCGCGATTTAATGACTACTCTATTTAAAGACACATGAACATGTATTTTGTATCAAAAATCCATTTTTAATACTTTCACATTTCTAATTAAAACTTTACACACCCCTTACTCCTGCAGTTACCCTAAAACATTTGCGGGATATAAAAAATAACATGTTCAGTGCCTTGGCTCCACAAGAAATCACATTCATTCCCATCACACAGCAAGTCCTCTCCACGTCTCACTCCTTCGACGTTTTATTTAGTAATAGCGAAAAACCTTACGCACCTTGAGCTCTGATCCCCTTGGTGTAGAAACTCTGGCGGTTTATGATGATGACGACAGGTTGTCAGGTGAATGGCAGGATACAGCGAACAGTAGGTTAATTAGTTAATTAGGCGCATGTGACGACACCGCGAAGTGTCTCTCGCCCACTTCCTTTCGACACACTTGCGGGGTTAATCAATTACGTGTTCTTTCACACAAGCAAACAAAATGATTTCTCTCAAGGAGTCCGCATATTTTTACAAAACAAAACGATATAAGGTATAAAAAAAAGTCCTAACTACGATCTATTTTTCTGTAGGTAGTGACACGGTGAATAACGCAATGGCTGACCGTTGACACGTTGAGACAACATGAACAGACTGTAAAGTGTTATTTTATCTTATCCTCTCTGTCGTCACAACTCTTTTTTTACGTCATAGATACACGCGTTCCGAAAACTTTCGTCATTCACGCTCCTTCGTCCTTGCACGTGCGCTTCGTCCTAGATGTGTGACAGCGCATCTCCTCATACTGCAGCAGACACAACGGTCCCTGAGTGTTGCAGCAGATGTCAGCAGCAGGTCTGAAGGAGGTTCGTTGTATCAGAACGTTAGACCTCTACTTGCTGGTACTTACTGTCTGGTTTGTGTGACAGACACACAGTATTGCCGCTACCTACAGTCACAAGTAAACAAGTAGTCAAGTACCTGGACACTAGTCACCTGTCACCGCCACTGCCGCTCATAGTCAGCAGCAAGCGATGCGAGGCAGTCGTTGATGAAACCCGTTGTTTCCGTCCATCGCCTTAACATCTTGACGTCTGCGAATCCATAGCACTATTCTTGTTATCGCCGCTTTCGTTGATTACTTGTAGCAGTTGATGCAAAGCCGAGGCAGGTCACAGTTGTTGCCACAAGCGGTCTGTCAGCGGTGACAGCGGGTGTCCACGATGTGTCCGTTGTCCTCTACAGACCATCAAGAGACAGCTTGTAGTCAGTGGCACTGCCATCAGTGTCGAGCTGAACTCAAGTCACGTCCCGGGATCGTCTTAGTGTTTTTTTTTATTAAAGGAAATCAGCGAACTGTTTACTAAAGGACGGAATCCTGTTTATGTATGTATATATGACACTTTGATTATTAACGTCTCGTTAGCCGGCCACTTTATAGATAAATGTAGGGTTAGCAAATTTTGTTCTAATGAGTGTAAAGTTTAGCGCTAGATACTATTTCTGCACATGTGAGTTAATATCCTTCTTACGTCTGTCTACAAACATTCTCACGCATAGAAAAAGGCTCACAACACACATTAGGATTGTACTTTGACACGTTATTGTTGTGAAGACCTCAAACAACAGGTTCTGAGGATATTCACCGTCAAAGACACACCATACCGCATTGATCAAAGCCCGAGTCAGTAACCAGTGCGCACCCTTCTAGTAAATTTAGGGTAGATAGGTAAAAGTGTGCTCCTCGAACCAAAGCAGATATTAAAATTAGATAAGGAACACACACTGTTACAAGGATTGCCCTTAAGTTACAGCAGCGCAGAAAAGTCGAAAGACTCAACGATTTCCTAGACAGGTACCAGAGGTAAAACATTGTAGGACTGGCAGAAGTCAGATAGGTCGAAGGATTTAGAGGGACAGAAACAGACGGAGGTCGTACACTCTGGTACAGTGGTGAGGACGCCAGACATGGTGTGGGCTTTCTTGTACATAAGGTAGTGGTGAGACATCAAGAGTTGTACACTCATCTACAGCAGCATCTGCTCCAGCGTCCACGCATGGAGACAACCAACACAAGACATTTTTGTTTGACTAAACGTAAAAGTTATTTCAGACACCTACGAGCAATTGGCAGAAACAGAAGGTTACGTAGTCCTTGGTGGGAAATAAACCACATTGGCCTCAGACACCTAGACCTTGCACAGACCCATCGTACCCAACACCTTACATCACCACAGCAAATCAATGTTTGCACTGTCTCATCCTTCATCTACTCACCGGCTCGTCCACCTCACAGTTACAGCCGCACAGAGTGACACACTTCATAAAAAGTCTTCTTGAAGTTAAGAATCGATAGAGTTTAAACTGTCATCATTATAGACTATAAATTCTTAACAAATAAATTAATGTAAGCTATTTCATTAGTGTCCATATATGTATCGTCATGAACTACGATGTCGCTTTTCTCCTTTCTCTACTTTTGCGCGGTTTCCTCTCTCATTACTTTCATCACCCCGGGTGTCAATCATTTCTCTCTCCTACTGGCGGCTTGGACCAACACTGGTTGCCGACCTTACATTATTCCCGTCGATGAATCCTTTGCTCGAGGAATGCCAGAGTTAGGGGCTGGTGTAGTGGACTTTGTTACAGACAGACGTGTGATTATTACAATGTAGCGGGAGCGCGTGTTAGGGCAGGGGGTACCCTGACAGTGCTTGTTCCCTCCACGCCGCATTCCCTTCCACCCCACTCTTGGTCCCCGAGGGGCGCAGCGCTAAAAGTACATGGAAACCGGTTCTTCTTGGAAAAGCAGTAAAACTTTAGTTCTATAAACAAGTGATAAGTACCATCTTGCCGCAAGGTGCTTTGGCTCACGCCACTCAACCCCCTCTTTTCCCACCTCAGTGGGGTTAGGTGCTAGGTTTTAGTAGGCTAGCTACATCGGATAGAATAGATATAGTAGTTGTATGTGTAAATCATGTAAATAAATATGTCTTTGAACACAACGCGAGGTAGAGAATAGACAACGCACCCGAATCACGAGAGCTAGAAGTTTTAGTGGAAAATTCTCCTTGGGAACTTCCATCCTCTTCCCTTAACACCAAAGAGGAACGGACTGTTGGCACTAGGGACCGCGGTGTTGCCTACAGTAACATTGTCTCCCTCAAGATTATGTTGACGTGGGTAGCAGGACTTAAATGTGACTGTCACCAGCAAGTCCAAGTCCCGGGGTTAGTGTCCGCGTTTGTCGTAAAATTCACAAACATTGTAATAAGCATAATAGACATAAACATTTCTGACCTTTGACCTTTCTCCTGAAACCAGCAAGAAGAAAGAACTGACTCTAGTCAATATACTCAAACCTTGAGTAATGTTGAGATAGGAGAAAACAACTAATCTTTGTATTTCTTGGCATGTTTACGTCGAGATAGCTTTATGGTACTTAGCTCTAAATTTCTGAAGAAATGAATAAATCTTACCTTAAAAGCCGATCGGTCCATGCAAACAAACAGGAAAATTCTATAATAATTTTTAAAATATTAGCATTGTAACTAACCGCTATTAATGTCCATTGATTTTGTTTATAATTACGAAATCTTTCATAAGGTCATCTTTAGCAGGTTATTTATTTTTTATTTCTAGTTGTTTTAAGTCGTAAACAGCGTCCTTCTGTCAGATTTGGCACTTTAATGGCGGCACAACATTTTCACAACTTCACATCTGTATTTACTGCCAGTCAGACAGTACACGTAGAAATTAATAGCATAATTAGTGAACAAGAGAACTGCAGTGATTGAGAGCAATAACTCATTCACTGCTGTCATTTCACAATTATTATCTTCTACTGAAGAAAGCCTGTTCACATAGATGCCGACAATGGACACAGGAAGAGTTAAAAAACAAAATGTAAAAGATGTTGCAATCAGCATTAAAGTCAACGAAGAAGACTGCTTGTGGCGAGTACAAAGTTGAGAGGAGTGTCCTGAGGACAATTTTTGTTTGGTTTCCTTCAGAGACTTGCTGAGTTCCCCAATCAGTACACAGTTGGCCGCCAGCAGAAGACAGAAAGGTATCAGCGATGCGACAACTGTATATATCCAACTATATGTGTCTCGATAAAAGATTTCATAATCTTTACTGACAAAACTGAAAAAGCAATCGGCTGTTTTGTTTTCAGTGTTGTTGAGAAGAGTGTGTCCATACAAAAGATGAGAATTGAACAAAATGAAAAATACGATGATGGCGCTCACCGTTGCACGTGCAAACCGTTTGTTACAATAAAGATTGACTTTGAGAGGAAAAAGAATTGCCGCTGTTCGTTGTAAAGTCATTGTCACCAGAATCATAGGTGAGGTTTGCGCGGTTACATAACTCAAAAACACTCGAAGTTTACACAACACATCGAAATTCAAAATCACATAAAAAGCACTGAGGAACCAGCACAAGGGATCTCCCCATAAGGCGATGAGGTCCGAGACGGCCAGACAGCTGAAGTACAAGGACAGACTGGACACCGAGGTATCTTTCAATCTTTGCTGCATCACCAACACCATGATGTTTCCGAAAGTTCCAGGAATGACTGTGGCCGGGATTCCAATTTTCCAGATGAGGTCAGCGGCATCTAGAAGACCTGTATATGTCCGGTTGCATTCTGAAGACTTTATTGTCATTTTTAAAAACTAAACTCAATGCTTGGTTTTCGCATATATTATATTTTTTAAAGAATGTTGAAACTTTCAGCAGTTAAAATGTAAAGTCATCGGATTTGTGAAAACCTAAAGCGAAGAAGCAGAATTTGTCCTCAGACGCTGTAAGATGTGTTTCTCCTTGTGCCTTATATCTTTAAATAATGAAACATTGAATTCCCTCAAACTAACAATAAGCCATCGGTTTCTTGAAAAGAGCTCTGGAAATCATCTGTTCTCCGAAAACATTCCTTCTAGAAATACTAGTTTCATTTATCGACTAACGCCTGCTTCCTTCTGAGATTTTTTTTAAGTTTCAGAAATACCTTCGACAAACTTAAAAAAATCTTGTAACATATTTTAGAAAAAAGAATTAAGCTTACAGAAAAACGTAGATATGAAAATTTGCCGTCATCATCATCACCATGTGGATACGATCAAATCCGTAAATTATTTTTTGTAATTCCTTTGTTTTTCGCTGTTCAGGTTAATAAAAATAATTGTGTATATTTAATAGATGCAAAAGTACACGTCAATATGTTCAGATACTAATAGTTGGTAATGACATTTTTAAAAATATTCTTAATTTTCCCTTAATGAAATTTCTAAAACCTTTCCATTAAAAATACAAATTTAATTTTTTTTCTTTTTTCGTTTTCTCTTTGGTCGAAAAATAACGATCAACTACTCACACAGGTACCTATAGTGCAGGTCTATTTTTCTCAGAATAATGTGAAGGTAAGAGTAACTATGGATGATTTCTCGTTTGGTGCAATGCAGATGTGTACAACTTTGTGATGAAGATTTGCTTGACGTACGAGCAACTGTATGGTGAACTTTGGTGAGAAATGTGAGAAACTTGTAGTCAACATTGACCTGAGCTGTAAAACCGCGTTTGTCGGCGTCGTAGTCTACTTTGGTCAAGGGCTCAGTTAGGCAACAATCACCTTTCGATTGAAATTTGATTGAACACTTATTTTGTATCAAAAATTGAATTTTAATAGTTTCACATTTCTAATTAAAACTTTACACTCCTCTTACTCTTGCAGTTAACCTAAAACATCAGGGTTATATAAAAAATAACAGGTCACAAACATGCTGAGATGTATTTTTTAATGTTTTTTTTTTTAGCTAGGAAGGGGATAGGGAATTGGAAGGGGGAGGTTGGAAGTGTCAACAGCCTGAGGTGTGCCACGACATACAGGGATGGCCGGCCGATCTTTGTTTAATTAAGTTTGGTGTTGATAAGTTGTTTTGTTGGAAGAACAAAGGAAAGAGTGTAGTAGTGTTTTGGATGTGTGTTGTGTTACTGGGGTTTTTTTCTTGGCGGAAGCGGGGAGAAGGAACAGTCTCCTCTGTCAGTGCGTCCAGAGCGGATGGGTTTTTCTATTGTAAACAAGTCTTGAACGACTTGTGGTGTAGTCCTGACTGGACTGAACGAATCCTGACAAGATTTGTATCTTTAAATCCTTATTAACATTGAACCTGTTGAGGTGAGTGTGTATCTTTGTTGATTTTTTAGTGAGTGTGTATTTCTGATGATTTTTGGTGAGCCTGTGTTTAATGTTGAAGAATGGGAAATTTCTGATGAGTGTGATATATCTGTGTATATTTTATGAATATGGTTTAAAATAGTTGAGAGTTGAACTTGCATTTGTCTAAAGAGTGGTTTTGTTTTTCTCTCCAGGTTTTCTTTTGGATTTCTTTTGTGTTTTGTGTTTTTCTCTACTGTTGTTCCTATTCTTCCTATTCGCCTGGGGTTCTCCAGTGAAAACTTTGTATTAAATACCAGAGGATACTTTGTGCTACTTCATGTGGATTTTGTGCAGTTCAAGTGGAGACTTTGTGGGAAATAGTGGAAAGGAACATTGAATATTTTTGAGACATTGGAAGAAACGTGTGTTCGAACTGTGGGGTTGGGAAATTTGGACTTGTTTCGTGGTTTTTTATATTATATTTTTTCTATTATTTTTAAATTTTAAATTGTTGTCTGTGTTTTGATTTTATTTAACATCCTCGTCTGAAAGGCACTGTAGAGTGCAGGTGACATAACATGTTCAGTACCTTGGCTCCACAAGAAATCACATTCATTCCCATCACACAACAAGTCTTCTCCACGTCTTGCTCTTTAGACGTTTTATTTAGTACTGTAACAGCAAAAAACCTTAAGCACCTTGAGATCTGATCCCCTTGGTGTAGAAACTCTGGTGTGTATGATGATGATGATAATAGGCTGTCAGGTGGATAGCAGGATACAGCTTACAGTAGGTTAATTAGCTAATTAGACGCATGTCACGACACCGCCCACTTCCTTTCGACACACTTGCGGGGTTAATCAAGAAAAAAAAACCAAAATGATTTGTCTGAAGGAGTCTGGCTCTTTTTATTAAACAAAACAAAATAACGTATACAAAGAAGTCCTAACTACGATCTATTTTTCTGTAGTTGTGGTGAATAACGCAATGGCTGGCCGTTGACACGTTGAGACAACATAAACAGACTGTAAAGTGTTTTCAGTTCCTCTACAATATTCCTGTAGATACACTTCTCAGCAATGGCTCTTCACTTCAATATATTCCACTCACAACTAAACGTCCTTTGTCACGACCTCTCTCCCTTTGCTCTCCAATGATTCTCTCCTCCTCCCTAGCTGCTCTTCCCTCTGTCGTCACAACTCTTTTGTTACGTCATAGATACACGCATTCCGAAAACTTTCGTCATTCACGATATTTCGTCCTTGCACGTGCGCTTAGTCCTAGATGTCCTACGACCTCTACAAGAGGCTGCAACTG
Source organism: Pomacea maculata (assembly GCA_004794325.1). Classification (NCBI taxonomy): domain Eukaryota; kingdom Metazoa; phylum Mollusca; class Gastropoda; order Architaenioglossa; family Ampullariidae; genus Pomacea; species Pomacea maculata. Next base: position 358,182 of record SRHC01003545.1, on the reverse strand, counting down.
CTCACTAGAACGTGATGGGTGAGGGAGGGTGGGACCTGAAATTTGCAGCAGCTGAACGACTCCAACATTACTTCTCTCAATGACTTGAAGCAGGTCTGTTCACTAACGAACGAAATCCTGTGAATGTATGTTTATCTGACACTTTTAGGTGAACGCGAGATGTAAGACGAGTCCTCATCACAAGGTCTGCCCCCATCTCCCTGTGGACTGTCTCATTCTTCATCTTGTCACCAGTCCTACATCGTCACATCGCTCACTTAATTCTTTGATGTTCGTCAGCTGCTTTGTCCTCCGTCGACTTCGGCATCTGGCAGGGTCCCTCATATCACAGTTACAGCCTACAGATTGACACTTCATAAAAAGTTTTCTTGAAGTTAAGGAATGTGTGGACGAGATCTCACGATTTTTATTTTAAAAAAGTATAATTGTATCATCGATAGAGTTTAAACTGTCATCTTTATAGACTACAAATTGTTAACAAATAATATTAATGAAAATTAGTGAATAATTGTCCATCTGTGTATCGTCATGAACTACGATGTCGCTTTTCTCCCTTCTCTACTTTTGCGCGGTTTCCTCTCTCATTACTTTCGTCACCCGTGTGTCAATCATTTCTCTCTCCTACTGACGGCTTGGACCAACACCGGTTGCCGACCCTACATTATTCCCGTCGTTAAATCCTTTACTCAGGGAATACCAGAGGTAGGGGCTGGTGTAGTGGACTTTGTTAGAGACAGACGTGTGATTATTGCAATGTAGCGGGAGCGCTTGTTAGGGCAGGGTTTACCCTAACAGTGCTTGTTCCCTCCTACCCGAATTCCCTTCCACCCCACGCTTCGTCGCCCGAGGGGCGCAACGGGAAACGGAGATTGGAACCGGTCCTTCTTGGAAAAGCAGTAAAAAAATGGTTCCATAAAAATTGTTAGAAATGCCATCTTGCCGCAAGGTGCTTTGGTCCAGCTGGAAAGAGGCTCACGTTACTCAACCCCCTCTTTTCCAACCTCAGGGGGTTAGGTGCTCAGTTTTAGTAAGCTAGTTAAGGTTAGAATAGATACAGCAGTTGTATGTGTAAATCATGTAAATAAATATATGTATTTGAACACAATGAGAGGTATGGAATTAAACAACGCACCTTAGGCAAGAGAGCTAGAATTTTTAGTGGAAAATTCTCCTTGAGAACTCCGTCCTCTTCCCCTAGCACCAAAGAGGAACGGACTGTTGACACTAGGGGCCGCGGTGTTGGCTACATTAACATTGTCTCCCTGCAAGATTGTGTTGACGTCGGTGGCAGGACTTAAACAAGACCAAATCCCGGGGTTAGTGTCCGCGTTTGTCGTAAAACTTCTCAGTAGGCATAATGAACACTACACAGAATTGAATTAAATTCTCCTTTAAATATTTCTGACCTTTCTCCTGAAACCAGAAAGAGTAAAGAACTGACTCTAGTCACTGTACTCAAACCTTGAGTAATGTTGAGACAGGAGAAGATAACTAATCTTTGTATTTCTTGGCATCTTTACGTCGAGATAGCTTCAGGGTAATGAGCTCTGACTTCTGAAGAACAGAATAAATCTTACCTTCAAAGCCGATCGGTCTATGCCAGGGATGCACAACCTACGGCCCGCGGGCCATATCCGGCCCGCGAAGCTTCTGCCCACAGTACAGGAAATCGGCATGTTAGTAGTAATAATGAAAAAAAAAACCCCAAAAAATGAAAAAAAGGGAAGAAGAAGTATTTATCCCTACGTAGGGGCGTCTCTCAATCTTTTGATAGATTTCATTCTTGATTTTCGTCTTTGGAGGAAACCAGTGTTTGAGAACGAGGGACGCCGAATTCCACAGGGGATTAGTGGTCTTTTGATTGGTTAATACTTGAATCAGTCGTTAAACAGATTGAAAATACAGACTCCGGGCTTGCTAGCAAGGTATAAAACAGTGGGGTTCTTACAGGGAAACTATACCAAAACAGCGTTTGAATTTCGTCATTTTCCTGTGGAAATCAGGACGGATCGCCTGGGGGTACCTCGATTAAAATGTATTTTAAGACAATTTCTAACTTTTAGTTTAACATAGCAGTGTATTTTCCTGTTAGTTCAATAACCAAGGAATCCATTTTTAAAGAAAAGTCAAACTGCACAAAATTGACCCTCAACACCTTTCGGGGCCTCTAGTATGTCACCTGCACTCTACAGTGCCTTTCAGACGAGGAATCTTCTTGAAATTATTTTCAACTCAGCGCTGGTCAGGAACCCCAGGCGGATAAGGCGAGTAGACGAAGAACAATTAACCAAAAGTGAAATAAAAACACAAAGAAAACCTGGAGAGAAAAACAAAACCAATCTTTAGATAAGTAGCAAATTCAGGACTACACCACAAGTCGTTCAAGACTTGTTTGCAATAGAAAAACCCTTCAGCTCCTCTCCCGTCAAGAAAAAAAAACCAGTCACACCACACACATCCAAAACAATACTACACTCTTTCCTTTGTTCTTCCAACAAAACAACCTATCAACACCAAACTTAATTAAAAACAGATCAGCCGGCCATCCCCGTATGGCGCGGCCCGCCTCAGACTGTTGACACTTCCAACCTCCCCCTTTCCAATTTCCTATCCCCTTCCCAGCTAAAAAAAAACATTTAAAGAAAATAACACAGCAGGTTTGTGACATAGTACTAAAATGTCCTTTAGTTGTGGCGGGTGACAGTTGTGCGCCGGTGAAATGGGAGAGCCGAAGAAACGAAGAGTTGACTCTGAGTGCAGAAACTTCCAAGAAAAGTGGACAGATCTGTACTTTTTTATACAACATGATAGCAAGCTAACGTGTTTGATTTGCACAGAAAGTGTGGCTGTTTGTAAGGAACACAACATTAAACGGCACTATGAAACAAAGCACAAGAACAAGTATGATGGCATCCTTGGTTCGAGCCGCACAGAAAATTTTGCAAAGTTACGTCAAGAAATTGGAGGCTTGACGAGAATATTTAGCAAGAAAAGACAAGAAAATGAGATGGCGGTAATTGCAAGCTACCGAGTTGCTCACATTTTGAGCAGAGAAGTGAAGCCATTTTCCGACGGTGAATGCGTAAACAAGTGCTTGCTAGCAGTGGTGGAGGAACTGTGTCCTGAAAAGAAGAATGCATTTGAAGCCGTCAGCCTTTCTGGCACAATTGCACGGCGAGTGGAAGATATGGGGAAACATCTCCAGTCAAAACTAAGGGACAAAGCAGCACGTTTCGAAATGTTTTCTATTGCTGCTGACGAGTCAACCGACTCATCCGACACCGCTCAACTCTTGGTATTTATTCGCGGTACAAACAGCGATTTTGAACTTACAGAAGAGTTAGCGGCCATGAGGGGCATGCACGGGAACACCACTGGCGAAGACCTATTCAAAGAAGTTTCCGCCGTAATAGAGGGTCTTGCTCTTCCTTGGGAAAAATTAGTGGGAGTGACTACCGATGGTGCCAGAAGTATGGTTGGATGCCACAGCGGACTGGCATCAAGGGTTATTAGAAAAGTCGTCGAGTCTAATGGAACCGAGCCTCTGCGGCTTCATTGCATTATTCACCAACAAAATCTCTGTGGCAAGGAGTTGAATCTGGACCATGTGATGAAGATTGTGGTCAGCACTGTAAACTTCATCAGATCACAGGCGTTGAACCACAGAACTTTCAAGGAATTTTTGACAGAAATAGAATGCGAATATGAAGACGTTCTCTTTCACAGTGAAGTCCGCTGGTTAAGCCGAGGAAAGGTACTTAAACGGTTTTTTTATTTGAGACATGAGATTGAAATTTTTATGACGGAGAAATCAAAGCAAGTGCCTCCCCTCGTGGCTGTGGGATTTGGCGATTTTATGCGAAATCATGTCACATCTGAATGAACTCAACACCAAACTACAAGGGAAAGACAAGTTGATTTCGCATGTGTATGTGGACATAACAGCATTCCAAGCAAAATTACTACTCTTCATTCAGCAGGCGGGAAGGATGGAGCTTGTCCACTTCCCAACGTGTACAGCTCTACATCAGGATCAGCAGCACATATGTCTTTCCCCAAAGAAAGAATGATAGAACTCTTGGGGCTCTTGAAGGATAATTTCAGTGAAAGATTTAAGGATTTTCCTGATTTGAAGGATGAAATACGTCTCTTCGAAAATCCATTTGCGGCAGATGTGTCAAGTGCCCCGACAGACCTGCAACTGGAACTGATTGACTTGCAAAGCCAGACATCCCTACTTGACAAATTTCGAGCGATGCAGACAATTGCTTTCTACGTAGTGTTGCCTGCAGAAACTTTTCCAAATCTCCGAAAACAAGCGTTAAGGATGATCACGATGTTTACAAGTACTTATGTGTGTGAACAAACGTTTTCAGTGATGAAACGGGCGAAACCTATCTTACGTAATCGCCTCGCGGACGAACATTTCGATTCAATGCTCAGACTTGGTGTTTCTTCGATGCAGCCAGACATTCAGAAGCTGATTTCGGAAAAGCAGCTTCAAATATCCCACTAAGTACAACTTTGTTCTAATAAAAATTGTATGTTCTATTTTTATTTTATTTTTTTGTTTTGTAATTTTTGCGGTGAAGCGGCCCGCGACACGCGTGTCGGAAGGGAATATGGCCCGCAGGCCGAAAAAGGTTGTGCATGACTGGTCTATGCAAACAAAAAGCAAAATTTTATCATAAGTTTTAAAGTATTAGCATTATAACTAAACGCTATTAATGTCCGTTGCTTTTGTTTATAAATAAATAACATTACATAAGGTCATCTTTAGCAGGTTATTTTTTTATTATTCTAGGAGTTGTTTTAAGTCGTAAACAGCGTCCTTCTGTCAGATTTGGCTCTTTTATAGCGGCACAACATTTTCACAACTTCACATCTGTATTTACTGCCAGTCAGACAGTACACGTAGAAATTAATAGCATAATTAGTGAACAAGAAAACTGTAGTGATTGAGAGCAATAACTCATTCACTGCACTCATTTCGCAATTATTATCTTCTACTGAAGAAAGCCTGTTCACATAGATGCCGACAATGGACACAGGAAGAGTTAGCACACAAAATGTAATAGATGTTGCAATCAGCATTAAAGTCAACGAAGAAGACTGCTTGTGTCGAGTACAAAGTTGAGAGGAGTGTCCTGAGGACAATTGTTGTTTGGTTTCCTTCAGAGACTTGCTCAGTTCCCCAATCAGTACACAGTTGGCAGCCAGCAGAAGACAGAAAGGTATCAGGGATGCGACAACTGTATATATCCAACCAAACGCGTCTTGATAAAACATTTCATAATCTTTAATGACAAAACTTAAAAAGCAGTAGTTCGTTTTGTTTTCTGTGTTGTTGAGAAGAGTGTGTCCGTATAAAAGATGAGAATTAAACAAAAAGAAAAATAGAAAGATGGCGCTCACCGTCGCACGTGCAAACCGTTTGTTACAATAAAGATTGACTTTGAGAGGAAAAAGAATCGCCGCTGTTCGTTGCCAAGTCATTGTCATCAGAATCATTGGTGATGTTTGCGCGGTTACAAAACTCATAAACACTCGAATTTTACACAACACATCGAAATTCAAAAACACATGGAAAGCACTGAGGAACCAGAACCAGGGATCACACCACAGGGCGATGAGGTCTGAGACGGCCAGACAGCTGAAGTACAAGGACAGACTGGACACCGAGGTATCTTTCAATCTGTGCTGCATCACCAACACCATGATGTTTCCGAAAGTTCCAGGAATGACTGTGGCCGGGATTCCGATTTTCCAGATGAGGTCAGCGGCATCTAGAAGACCTGTATATGTCCCGTTGCATTCTGAAGATTTTATTGTCATTTTTTAAAACTAAACTCAAATCTTGGTTTTCGCATATAACATATTTTTTAAAGATTGTTGAAACTTTCAGCAGTTAAAATGTGAAATCATCGGATTTTTTAAAACCTAAAGCAAAGAGGCAGAATTTGTCCTCAGACGCTGTAAGATGTGGTTCACTTTGTGCCTTATATCTTTAAATAAAGAAATGTATCGTACGATGAAAAATTGAATTCCCTCAAACTAACAAATAGGCATCGGTTTCTTGTAAAGAGCTCTGGAAATCATCTGTTCTCCTCAAACATTCCTTCTAGAAATACTAGTTTCGTCTATCGACTAACACCTGCTTGCTTATGAGATTTTTTTTTAGTTTCAGAAATACCTTCGACAAACTTAAAAAAATATTTTAACATATTTTAGCGAAAAGAATTGAGCTTATAAAAAAAACGTAGATATGAAAATTTGCGTTCATCATCATCACCACGTGGACACGTGGAAATCCGTAAATTATTTTTTGTAATTCCTTTGTTTTTCGCTTTTGAGGTTAATACAAAAATAATTGTGTATATTTAATAGATGCAAAAGTACACGTCAATATGTTAAGATGCTAATATCTGGTAATGACATTTTTAAAAAATATTCGTAATTTTCCCTTAATGAAATTTCAAAAACCTTTTTAATACAAATATAATTTTTTTCGTTTTTTGTTTTCTCTTTGGTAGAAAAATAATGATCAACTACTCACACAGGTACCTATAGTGCAGGTCTATTTTTCTCAGAATAATTTGAAGGCAAGAGTAACTATTAATGTTTTCTCGTTTGGTGCGTGCAGATGTGTACAACTTTGTGATGAAGATTTGCTTGACCTGTGAGCAACTGTATGGTGAACATTGGTGTAAACTGTGAGAAACCTTGTGGTCAACATTGACCTGAGCTGTAAACCCGCGCTTGTCGGTGTCATTGTCTACTTTGGTCAAGGTTCAGTTAGACACAACCAACTTTTGATTGAGACGTCTACCTGGTCCCTCGACCGTGCTACAGATACACACTCTTTGAAACAACCTTTAAGTTTGCACACACGCACACACACGCACACACAGACACCCACCCACACGAACACACACACACACACACAGAGGAACTCGCACACACACGCACACAAACACGCGCGCGCTGGCTTGTAAAACTAGTTTGGTGATTGTTATCTAACTCCAACCCTCCGTAATTCCTGCAATCCTCGCGATTTAATGACTAGTCTATTTAAAGACACATAAAGACTTCTTTTCTATCAAAAATCCATTTTAATAGTTTCACATTTCTAATTAAAACTTTACAGTCCTCTTACTCTTGCAGTTACCCTAAAACATTAGGGGGATATAAAAAATAACATGTTCAGTACCTCGGCTACACAAGAAATCATATTCATTCCCACCACACTCTTTTCCACGTCTCACTCGTTTTAGTTAGTAATAGTGAAAAACCATGAGCACCTTGAGCTCTGATCCCCTTGGTGTAGAAACTCTGGTGTTTATGATGATGACGACAGGTTGTCAGGTGGATAGCGGGATACAGCTTACAGTAGGTTAATTAGTTAATTAGGCGCATGTCACGACACCGCGAAGTGTCTCTCGCCCACTTCCCTTTCGATACACTTGCGGGGTTAATCAATAGCGTGTTCTTTCACACAAGTAAACAAAATGATTTGTCTGAAGGAGTCTGCCTATTTTTATTAAACAAAACAAAATAACGTATACAAAGAAATCCTAACTACGATCTATTTTTCTGTAGTTGTGACATGGTGAATAACGCAATGGCTGACCGTTGACACGTTGAGACAACATGAACACAGACTGTAAAGTGTTTTCAGTTCCTCTACAATATTCCTGTAGATACACTTCTCAGCAATGGCTCTTCACTTCAATATATTCCACTCACAACTAAACGTCCTTTGTCACGTCCTCTCGCCCTTTGCTCTCCAATGATTCTCTCCTCCTCCTGACTGCTCTCCCCTCTGTAGTCACACTTCTTTTTTTACGTCATAGATATACGCATTCGAAAACTTTCGTCATTCACGTTTTTTCGTCCTTGCGCGTGGGATTAGTCCTAGATGTGTGGCAGCGCATCTCCTCATACTCCAGCAGACATCACGGTCCCTGAGTGTTGTAGCAGACGTCAGCAGCAGGTCTGAAGGAGGGAGGACCACAGTGTCAGAACGTGAGACCTCTACTTGCTGGTACTTACTGTCTGGTTCATTGCTTGTAGCAGTTGATGCGACGCCGAGGCAGTTAAGAGTTGTCGCCACAAGCGGTCCGTCAGCGGTGACAGCGGTGATCCACGATGTGTCCGTTGTCCTCTACAGACCATCAAGAGACAGCTCGTAGTCAGTGGCACTGCCATCAGTGGCAATCAACGAACTGTTCACTAAATTACGGAATCCTGTCAATTTATGGATACATGACACTTTGATTATTAACATCTTGTTAGACTGCCACTGTATAGACACATGTAGGGTTAGCAACATTTTGTTCTAATGAGTGTGTAAATGTTAGCGCTAGATACTGTTTTTGCACACGTGTGTTAATATCCGACTTACGTGTCTCTACAAACATTCTCACTCATAGAAAGAGGCCAACAACACACAAGTTATGATTGTACTTTAATACGTTATCGTTGTAAAGGCCTCAACCAATGGGTTTCATTCACCGCAAAAGAAAAATCATTCAACTTGACCAAAGCTCGGGTCAACAACCAACGCGCACCCTTCTGGTAAACCTAGTGTAGATAGCGAAAAATGTGCTCCTCCGTCCAAAGCAGATATTAAGGTTAGATAAGGAACACATTGGTACGAGGACTGTACAGCAGCGCGGAAAAGTAAAGACTCGCCGATGACCAAGACCGTTACCAGAGGTAAGACATTGTAGGACTGCCTGAGATGAAACAGGTCCAAGGATTTGGGAGACAAAAACAGATGGAGGCCATACACTCTGGTACAGTGGTGAGGATACCGGGCAAGATTTGGGCTTTCTTGTACAGATGGAGGCCATACACTCTGGTGAGGATACCAGGCAAGATTTGGGCTTTCTTGTACATAAGGTAGTGGTGAGACTAAACATCAGTTGAACACCTCTCTACTGCAGCATCCACTCCAGAATACACGCATGGAGACAGCGAAGTAGATGGGTTTACTGACAGCTAGGTAAGATTATATAGTCACTACAAGACATTCTTGTTTGACTAAACCGAAAAGTTTTTTCAGATGCCTACGAGCAATCGGCAGAAACATAAGATTAAGTTGGCCTCTAGGGAAAATAACAGACAGGGGCCTCAGACACCTGGACTTTGCACAGACCCATCTTAGCCAACACTTTACATCAGCACAACCAACCAATATTTACACTGTCTGATCCTTCATCTTCTCACTTGTACATCGTCACTCTTTTCCTTGATGTTTGTCAGCTGTTTCGTCCTCCGTCGACTTCGGCATCTCGCAGACTCTTCCACCTCACAGTTACATCCGTACACAGTGACACACTCTATAAAAAGTCTTCTTAAAGCTTAGAAAATTATTGAAGAGATCTCACGAGTTTGCCATCTTTAACAAAAGTATAACTTAATCATAGATAGAGTTAAAACTGTCATCAATATAGACTACAAGTTGTTAACAAATAAATTAATGTAAATTAGTGCATTAGTGTCCATGTGTGTATCGTCATTAACTGTGATGTGGCTCTTGTCCTTTCTCTACATTTTCGCTGTTTCCTCTCTCATTACTTTCACACACCGTGTGTCCATCATTTCTCTCGCGTGCTGGCGGCTTGGACCAACAAGTTGACGACCCTACATAAAGATTATGTTGACTTGGGCAGCAGGACTTAAATATTACTGATTTTTACAAGCCTCGTTCTCTGGGGTTAGTGTCCGAATTTGTCGCAACAAGCATAATGGGCACTACACAGAATTGAAATAAATTCTCTTTTCAATATTTCTGACCTTTCTGATGAAACCAGAAAGAGTAAAGAACTGACACTTGGCCATGTAGACAAACCTTGAATAATGTTGAGATAGAAGAATACAAATTACCTTTGTATTTCTTGACATCTTTACGTTCGAGACAGCTTCATGGTACTGAGCTCTGATTTTTTTAATTACCGAATAAATCTTACCTTCTAAACTAATCAGACTATTTAAAAAAAATCTATCATAATTTTTTAAATCCTGGCATTTTAACTAAAAGTCAATAATGTCCATTGATTTTATTTATAATTACGTAATTTTCCAATCTTTAGCAGGTTAATATTTTATTTCTAGCTGTTTTTAATCGTAAGCCGCGTCCTCATTTCATATTGGGTTCGTAATGGCGGCTCAACATCTTCACAACTTCACATCTGTATTTACTGCCAGTCAGACAGTACACGTAGAAATTAATAGCGTGATTAATGAAAAAGAGAACTGTCACCATTGAGAGCAAAAAATCATTGACTGGGATAATTTCACAATTGTTATCTTCTCCTGCAGTAAACCTCTTCACGTAGATGGCGATAATGGATACAGGAAGAGTTAACACACAAAATGTGATAGATGTTGCAATGAGCATTAAAGTCAGCGAAGAAGACTGCTTGTGGCGAGTACAAAGTTGAGAGGAGTGTCCTGAGGACAATTTTTGTTTGGTTTCATTCAGAGACTTGCTCAGTTTGCCAATCAGTACACAGTTGGCCGCCAGCAGAAGACAGAAAGGTATCAGGGATGCGACACCTGTATACATCCAACTATACGCGTCTTGATAAAAGATTTCATAATCTTTACTGACAAAACTGAAAAAGCAATCGGCTGTTTTGTTTTCAGTGTTGTTGAGAAGAGTGTGTCCATATAAAAGATGAAAATTGAACAAAATGAAAAATAAACAGATGGCGCTCACTGTTGCACGTGCAAACCGTTTGTTACAATAAAGATTGACTTTGAGAGGAAAAAGAATTGCCGCTGTTCTTTGCCAAGTCATAGTCACCAGAATCATTGGTGATGTTTGCGCGGTTACAAAACTCAAAAACACTCGAATTTTACACAACACATCGAAATTCAAAATCACTTCAAAAGCACTGAGGAACCAGAACCAGGGATCACACCATAAGGCGATGAGGTCTGAGACGGCCAGACAGCTGAAGTACAAGGACAGACTGGACACCGAGGTATCTTTCAATCTGTGCTGCATCACCAACACCATGATGTTTCCAAAAGTTCCAGGAATGACTGTGGCCGGGATTCCAATTTTCCAGATGAGGTCAGCGGCATCTAGAAGACCTGTATATGTCCTGTCGCATTCGGAAGAGTTTACTGTCATTTCTTAAAGCTAAACTCAATTCTTAATTTTCACATATATAATAATTTAAAAGAATGTTGAAACGTTCAACACTTAAAATGTGAAATCATCGCAATTGTTAAAACTCTAAAGGTAAGAAGCAGAATTTGTCCTCAGACGCTGTAAGATGTGATTCGCTTGGTGACTTTTATCTTCCAAATAATGAAATGTATCGTCCGATAAAAAATTTAATTCTGTAAAACTAATAAGGACCCATGAGTTTCTTAAAAAGAGCTGTGGTAATTATCTGTTCCTCGAAAACATGCCTTCTAGAAATAGTACTTTCGTCTATCGACTAACGCCTCCTTTGCTATTGTATTTTTTGTTCTTCAAAAATACCTTCTACAAACTTAAAAAAAAATCTTTTAATATATATTAGCAAAAAGAATAGAGCTTCCAAAAAATGTTGATAGGATACAAAAATTAGCGTTTTAATATCTTTCTCAACCCTAAAATCCTCGTCATCATGTGGACACGATAAAATCTGTATATTATTTTTTATAACTTCTATGTTTCTCGCCTTTGCTGTTAATAAAAAAAAATTAATTAAGTAAACGTCAATATGTGAGGATACTAATATCTGGTAAAGACAATTTTAAAAATATATTTATAATATTTCAATGTTTTGATTACAAATACAAATATAATTGTCATTTTGTCGCTTATCCTTTTCTTTTTTGTAGAAAAATAACGATCTACCTCTTATACTGGTACGTATCTTGCAGGTCGATTTGTTTGCAGAATAATTTGAAGGTAAGAGTACTTATTAGTGTTTTCTTAGTTGGTGCATACAGGTGTGTACAACTTTGTTGTGAAGATTTTCCTAGCCTGTGAGCAGCTGTGTGCAGGACATTGGTGCAACCTGTCAACAACTTTGTGGTTAACATTGGCCTGAGCTGTAAACAGGATGCCCCCTGAGTTCTCACACCCTCCGTAATTCCTGCAATCCTCACGATTTAATGAGAACTCTATTTCAAGGCACATGAAGACTTCTTTGTATTAAAAATCCATTGTTAATAGTCTGACATTTCTAATTAATGTTTACACTTCTCTTACACCTGCAGTTACCCTAAAACATTAGGGGATAAAAAGAATAACTTGTCGTTCTTTACTTGTCCTCACGGTACAGCAGCGCGGAAAAGTAAAGACTCACCGAGGACCGAGACAGGTGCCAGAGGTCAGACATTGTAGGACTGCCAGAGGTCAGACAGGTCCAAGGATTTGGGGGACAGAAACAGATGGAGGCCATACACTCTGGTACAGTGGCGAGGACGTCTGCAAATTTGCCTATAGGAAGGGGTGGGGTGTTGACGATGTCAAGTTGTTCATTGTGAACACACTATACTAATGTGTATGTAAATAGTATTCATGTCTATACCTGAAAATGAAGTAGCGAGAGAATTTTTATTACTTAGCTCAGGTAAACGCTATTCCATGCCAACATGTAAAAGTAACAGACACCTGACATCTTTGTGGCATCTCCGGTCCAGCTGCACAACCTCAGATGATGTGTCAGTGTGTGTGTGTGTGTGATGTTGTAGATGCGCACATGATTATTCTTGATGCAAGTTGTTGTTTGTTTTGTAGTGTGTATAGATATATATAATTGTCACTTAGCTTCCTTTCACGTGCTAATGTACTTGTTCTACTTTTACTTCTATTTTGTAACTAGAGCACCTTCACATGTTCAAATTCTCCACTGGGACCAATACAGTTTATCGCTGTCATTTTTATCAGACTGAGTCTCCAATGTGCAGGTAGTAGAGAAAGAAAAGTTACAATTACTTTCACCACCGTTCGCTCCACGACAACACAGATATATATATATATTAAGATGTATTTCCATTGAAAGACACAACTGCTACACACAACACGGTGGTCGGATGGTCATCCGTGTCTACGGGGAAGGGCTGGGCCTCCGTAATTCTCGTTCACAGACGATGTTCAGGTACTCTCGGTATTCCACCATTACAGGAGTTGCTGAGGGACACGTCCCGGTGTGTGAACGATTTCTTCACGCTGTTACTCCTCGGCGCCGGCTGTTGCTGCACAGGTGCTGCCACTTGGGACGACGACTCTTACCTGTTGCCGCCAGTTAGTGTGGCCATCACGTAGATAGTCGAAGGCCGTGGTTATTCTTCTGCAGATGAGGGATCGTCCACTACAGGTGTGCAAACACTAGGGTTTCCTTTGTTATAGTCCGTCGACAGGTGCCCTACTCTCACCTCTAACTCAAACCCTCCGTAATTCCTGCAATCCTCACGATTTAATGTGTGACCAAGTGGTGAGGTATTTTCTAACCACGACAACCGTCCATCAGTAAATATAACAACAGGTCTTGTCAACAGGTGCAACTCTTTTACTGCGCGGCTAGAACAATCGCCACGGCTGCGCCACACACCGATGCTCCTTCCCTCATCGCCGTTGTTCGTCCTCTCGTCTTTTCCTAACGTCCTCCGTTTGTCGTCACCTATTTGTCGTCACCTTTTTGTCGTCACCCTTATCTTGACGTCATATTTTATGACGTCATACTCCAGCCCATCACATCCCCGCCGACTCTTTCTCCAACAGCGTCCTCGCTGATGAGCTTTAGCTAGCAAGACCAGGGCTGAAATACAAGTTCACCTAATTATGCTTGCCTTGGGGGGGGGGGGGG
>SRHC01003545.1:326515-344352 GCA_004794325.1 Pomacea maculata | reverse complement strand
CCAATATTTAAACCTCGAAAACCTCGAAAGACGATCTGTTGCTGCCGCAAGCAACGCCTAGTCATACCAGCAGCTGGTACTATTTACCTAACAGAGTACAGAGTTGCCTTGTAGGACAAACATCTGTACTTCGCCTAACAGCTAAATCTATTTATCTATTTAGTACTCTATTTAAAGACACATGAACACGTTTTGAAGACAAAAATCCACTGTCAATAGTCTCACATGTCTAATTAAATTTTACACTCCTCTTACTCCTGCAGTTACTCTAGTAGATTAGTGGTGATAAAAAGGATGACATGTTCAGTACCTTGACTCGGCAAGAAATTACATTCATTCCTATCACACAGCAAGTCTTCTCTCAGTCTCACTCCTTAGATGTCTTATTTGATAATGCTGAAACTCAATTTAATAAAAAAAATAGCTGGGGCTGATGTAAACATTTCGCTCATATTTCGTTACAGAACATTTCTCTCCATAAATGCAACCAAGGGTGACAACTCATGATCATCTTAACACAGTCAGGGGCAATAACCCTTGTACATGACAGCGAAATGAGCGATTTCCTTCGATGATCGCCAGCTGCTTGGTCCTCCGTCGACTTCGACATCTCGCAGGCTCGTCCTCCTCACAGTTGCACTCGTGCTGTTGGACAGACTCTATAAAAACTCTTCTTGAAGTGAAAGTTGTTCAAGAGATTTCGTGATTATCGCTCTTTTAGAAAAGTATAATTTTTGTATCGCTGGTGCTCGAACTGGTATCATCAAATACGGATGCGACTCATTTTTACCGTGGTTTTCTCATGATACTCTAATTTTTCGAACTCAAGTGTATGTGCATGGTGTGTAAACACTGTCCAAAACACAGAAAACTAAATAATTATAATTAACAGTGTTTACTCAACCAAGACACACGTTGCCAGTCTCCATGTTGGTGAATGTGTGAACCACGTCCACCTGCACTGTACAGAAAAATCTCCTTTGTAAGCTTGAAGATCGTTCTTATCAGGACAAATATATGTTTCTCCGGGGTTAGCAAAGTTTCATATACCCTCATTTAAAAACTTGGGCAAACTTCAGGCAGCCAGAGATGGTTTCACAGGTCAGGCCAAAGCTGACATACAGTTGTTCTAATAATAAGTACACGTACGAGAAGGCGATCGTTAGATTCTACGTAAGAGAAAACAGAAAATGACTAAAATGACAATTATATTTGTATTTAAAAAAAAAACGTTGAAGATGTAAGCTAATAAAAAAAAATTCCTTTCCTGATATTAGTATCGTAACATATTGACGTCTCCTTAGGCATCTATAATTATGCAAATGTCTTTTAAAAATACTTTAATCTTTAAAAGGATCTGGCGCACACCAAATACAAAAAGAACTGTGACCATAAAATTATTCCAGAGACATTTTACAAGACATTGACCCACACAAGAAGGAGCAGGACGAGTAGGAGATCGTTATATTGAACAGTAAAATGAAATAATTTTTATGTCCTTTTTAACAAAATATAGAAATATGCTCAGATATTGATAATTCTGAATGCAAAATACTTCTATTTCCTTTACTAGATTGCATGAAATCTCGTAAAAAATAGAAAGAATAATTATGTATCTTTCACTGCAAGTATTAATTGTTTAACTGTACACAATTTACATATGCTGCGTTCTGAAAATAATTCTTGAAATTTTTGTACAACATACTTTTTCTGAGATCCTGGTTTCTTTTCTTGAAATATGTCAAGAAACGTGATTTAAGTGTTCGAAGCTGAAACTAATTGTTTAAAAACAAATCAGTGGGTGGGGCTAGTAGTTCAGAAAGTCGTTGTGTGATTTCTATATATAGACGGAATAGTTACGCGTGACGGTATTTTTCGAGACTTCTTTACCAAGAGAGAGACGCACACATGTTTGGCAGAATTTCAACTCTCTTCACTGCAATAGTTATTTATGTGACAGACTAACATGACATAGGAATCTCATTTTCAGAATTTCGAGTAGTGAAAAGAATGCATGTGGCTTCTTTATGTTTAAACAAATACAATGACGTGACGCTCAGAGACATGGATATTACAAATATTTTCAACACCTTTTATGGGGAAAAAACAAGCATTGAGTTCATTTGATACACAATGGCGATAAACTCTTCTCTATGCGACAAGACACATACAGGTCTTCTGGAAGCCTCTGACCTGATCTGGAAAATTGGAATCCCGGCCACAGTCATTCCTGGAACTTTCGGAAACATCATGGTGTTGGTGATGCAGCACAGATTGAAAGATACCTCGGTGTCCAGTCTGTCCTTGTACTTCAGCTGTCTGGCCGTCTCTGACCTCATCGCCTTATGGTGTGATCCCTGGTTCTGGTTCTTAAGGGCTTTCGATGTGCTTTTGAATTTCGATGTGTTGTGTAAAATTCGAGTGTTTTTGAGTTATGTAACCGCTCAAACATCACCAATGATTCTGGTGACAATGACTTTACAAAGAACAGCGGCAATTCTTTTTCCTCTCAAAGTCAATCTTTATTGTAACAAACGGTTTGCACGTGCAATGGTGAGCGCCATCTTTGCATTTTTTATTTTATTGAATTCTCATCTTTTATATGGACACAGTCTTCTCAACAAAACTGAAAATAAAACAGCTGAGTGCTTTTTCAGTTTTGTCAGTAAAGATTATGAAATGTTTTTTCGAGACACGTATGGTTGGATATCTACAGGTGTCTTATCCCTGATACCTTTCTGTCTTCTGCTGGCGGCCAACTGTGTACTGATTGGGGAACTGAGCAAGTCTCTGAAGGAAACCAAACAAAACTTGTCCTCAGGACACTCCTCTCAACTTTGTACTCGCCACAAGCAGTCTTCTTCGTTGACTTTAATGCTGATTGCAACATCTATTACATTTTGTGTACTAACACTTCCTGTGTCCATTGTCAGCATTTATGTAAACAGACTTTCTGCAGTAGTAGATAATTGTGAATCGACTGCAGTGAATGAGTTATTGTTCTCAATCACTGGCGTTTTTTTCTTAACTAATTATTCTATTAATTTCTACGTGTACTGTCTGACTGGCAGTAAATACAGATGTGAAGTTGTGAAGATGTTCTGCCGCCAGCAGGAGCCAAATTTGACTCATAGAAATAAATAAATAATCAAGTACTAAACATAATCTGTTTATGTTATGTAATTTTAAGCAAATTCAATGGATATTATTTGTCTTAGTTAAAATGCTTATAGTTTAAACATCATGATTGTGTTTTCTTTTTGTTTGCATAAACTGATCTGCTTAGAAGATACGATACCGTACTTTCAGTCTCTGTGGATTCTCACTTGTAGTGAGGTGAGGAGCAGCAGTCCAGTCGACAGTCACGACACTCAGTTTTTTACACTTCTTCTTCTTCTTTGTTCCTATTCGCCCCTAGTGGAGCATAGGGCCGCAACCACACGCCGCCATCGGACACGGTCCTGGGCGTCCCTTTCTAGTTGGGACCATGTCATGCCAGCTGTCTCTGCCTCTCTGTGGACTGATCTCCTCCACGTCTGTCTGGGTCTCCCAACCTTGCGCCTCCCCTGTGGGTTCCAGCCCAGAGCCTGTCGCGTTATATTGTCGGCTGGCTTTCGTAGAGTGTGGCCAATCCAGCCCCACTTTCGCTTCTTGATGTCTAGGCTGGCAGGGTTTGGTTGGTTCTCTCCCACAGGGCGGTATTGGAGATCTTCTCAGGCCATCGGATGTTAAAGATGTGGCGCAGACAGTTGTTGATGAATGTCTGTATCTTGTTGGTGATGGCATTTGTCACCCGCCATGTCTCAGACCCATACAGAAGAACTGACTTTACATTTGTATTATAGAGGCGGATCTTGGTGTGTAGAGACAAAGCCTTGGAGTGCCAGATAGGTCTTAGGGAGTGGAATGCAAGCCTGGCTTTGTTTATTCGGCTTCTGACATCTTCATCTGTACCTCCGTCTGTGCTGCTGACTATGCTGCCAAGGTAGGTGAAACGGTCAGACTCTGTCAGACATTCTCCATGTAGTTGGAGTGGGGCTGCTTGCTTTGTGTTGACCTGCATTACCTCCGTCTTCTTGATGTTGATGGTCAGGCCAGTCATTGCTGCTTCTTCTGCGAGCCGAGTGAGTTTTGTCTGTGCGTGTTGTTGCTTGTGGGACAACAGGCTGATGTCATCCGCATAGTCGAGATCCTCAAGCTGCCTGGCGAAGGTCCACTGAACGCCGGTGTTGCTGTTAGAGGTTCTTCTCATGATCCAGTCTATGACGATCAGGAAGATTGTTGGTGAGAGCAGACATCCTTGCCTCACTCCAGTCCTCACTGCGAAGGGGTCAGTCAGCTTACCCTTGTGTATCACCCGGCATGTCGAGTTCTCATACAACTGCTGGATGATGGCAATGAACTTTGGTGGAAATCCGTAGTGCTGCATCAGTTTCCAGATGGTTTCTCTGTCTACGGAGTCAAAGGCCTTCTCAAAATCTACAAAGGTTTTTTACACTATAACCGACTTACTCTTCTTCTGCTTCTGCTAATTGCTCGTAGGTGTCTGAGCTCACTTTTGCGTTTAGACAAACAATAATGTATTGTATCGGTAATGCATTTATAACCGTATCTACCTGTCAGGAAGCCCATCCACTTTGTTGTCTTCATGCGTAGACGCTGGAGCAGATGCTGCTGTAGATGAATGTCCAACTGATGATGAGTTTCGCCACTAACTTATGTACATGAAAGCCCACACCATATCTGGCATCCTCCCCACTGTACCAGAGTGTATGGCCTCCGTCCGTCTCTGTCTACCTCTATCCTGACTTCTGCTAGTCCCACGATGTCTCTAGTAACGCTCTAGGTCATGGGTCTTTTTACATTTTTGCACTACTGTCATGTGAGGACATTGTTCGTACCATTGTGTGATCCTTATCTAAACTTAATACTTGCTTCGGTTCCAGGAGCACATATGCTATCGGTTCTAGAAGTCTACCAGAAGGTTGCGCGTTGGTTGTTAATCCGGGCCTTCACTGATCCGGCATAGTGTTTCTTTGGCAGTGAATATCCTCGGAACTATATCCTATACACGTCTGGTCCCAGACTTCCATTGGTTGAGGAATTCACAACGAAAACATATTAAAGTACAATCCAACCTTCTGTGTTGTTGGCCTCTTTCTGAGAGTGAGGATGTTCGTAGAAGAACATAAGCCGAATATTAAAACCCATGTGCAAAATTATAAAATTCACTAAAATTTGGAGACTCATTATAACAAAACTTTGCACCTACCGAGTCTTTTAAATAGCGCGTTTATGCTGTCGCACGTGAGCGATGAAGACTCATCTCATTTACTAAAGGACGGAATCCTGTCAATGTCTGTATACATGACACTTTGATTAACGTCTGGCTAGCCGGCCACTACACAGACATATTAAACTTTAAGTACACTAATTTGAATTATCTGTGTAGTCGATTGTTAATTGGTTACCTGTGTGAGATTGTGTGGAAGCTCGGAGCATGAGTACGTGAAGTGTGAAGTGAAGGCGAGTCATCATCACAAGGTGCGCCTCCATCACCTGACAATAGTCTGATCCTCATCTCACCGGCTGTACATCGGCACATCGCTCACTTCTTTGATGTTCGCCAGATGCTTCGTCCTCCGTAGACTTCGGCATCTCGCAGTCACCCACCTGATAGCTACACCTGAGTGTCTGACACTCTGTATAATGTCTTCTGTAAGTTAAAGAAGTTGTACAAAATAAAATCTCGTTAATTTGTATTTTAAGAAAACTATAATTTTTTGTCGATAGTTTTCGAACTGGCATCATCAAATACGGATATGACTCATTGTTAAGGAAATAATTAAATTAGTTAATTAATGACGATATGCGATTCTCCATAAACTACGGTTGGCTCTTATCCTTTCTCTCCTTTCTCACTTTCTCCTCCATAGTGGCTCAGACTTACACTGGTTGTCTTACCTTAGACTCTCAGTTACACAAAGACCTTCGTTTTCTCATGGGACTCTTAATTTTTCCATCCCGTATACTTTGCAGGTTTAAACTTAAGTGTATGTACGTGCGTGTGTAAACGTGTAAACACGCACACACACACACGCTACTAAATATAATTAACAGTGGGTTTAAAGTATCTAAAGTCAACCAAGACACACGATGCCAATCTCCGTATTGGTGAATGTGTGAACCACGTCCACCTGCACTGTACAGAAAAATCGTCCTTTCAAGCTTGAACACAGTTGTTTACAGGACAAATACAGACGAATGTTTGTCCAAGGTTGGCAAAATTTCATCTAACCCTCATTTAAAAACTTGGGCAAACGGTCAGACAGCCAGAGATGGTTTCACAGGTCAGCCCAATGTTGACCATAAAGTTGTTCACAGGTCAGGCCAATCAAAGTTGTATACATTTGTATGCACTAAATGAAAATACACTGCTAGTTACTGTAACCTTAAAATAATTTTGCAGGCTTCTACAAAATCGACCTGCACTAGAAGTACACGTATTAGCAGGCTATCAATAGTTTCTACGAAAGAGAAAACAGAAAATGACTAAAATGACAATTATATTTGCATTTTTAAACAAAACTTAAAAGAAGGAAGAAATTAAAAAAACAACTTTATTCTCGGATATTCGTACTTTAATATATTGAGGTATTCTTACACATATATTAAATATACAAATGTCTTTTAAAAATACTGAACTCATTAAAAGTATCTGGCGCACACACAAATGCAAAAAAATATACATAACTGTGTCCTTAAAATTATTCCAGAGACATTTTTCAAAACATTGACACACACAAGAAGTAGCAGGATGAGTTCGAGATCGTTATATTGGAAGGTAAAATGAAATATGTCCTTTTTAACAAAATATAGAAATAAGCCAGATATAACTTAGATATTGATAATTCTGAATGCAAAAAACTTTTATTTCCTTTACTAGATTGCATGAAATCTCGTAAAAAATATAAAGAATAATTATGTATCTTTCACTGCAAGTATTAATTGTTTAACTGTACACAATTTACATATGCTGTGGTCTGAAAATAATTTTTGAAATTTTTGTAAAACATATACTTTTCCTGAGAGCCTGGTTTCTCTTGTTGAAATATGTCAAGAAACATGATTTAAGTGTTTGAAGCTGAAGCTAATTGTTTAAAAACAAATCAGTGGGTGGAGCTAATAGTTCAGAGAGTCATTGTGTGATTTCTATATATAGACAGAATAGTTACGCGTGACGAGATTTCTAGAGACTTCTTTACCAAGAGAGAGACACACACAAGTTTGACAGAGTTTAAGCTCTTTTCACTGTAAGACCTAGTTATTTATCTGACAGACTAACATTACATAGGAAACTCATTTTGAGAAATTCAAGAAGTGATAAGGAAAGATGTTACTTCTTTATGTTTAAACAAATACGATGGCTTTACAATCGTAGAAGTCGATGTACAAAAATCAGGCATTGCTTTTAGTTAATACACAATGGCGATAAACTCTTCTGAATGCCACAAGACATATACAGGTCTTCTAGATGCCGCTGACCTCATCTGGAAAATTGGAATCCCGGCCACAGTCATTCCTGGAACTTTCGGAAACATCATGGTGTTGGTGATGCAGCACAGATTGAAAGATACCTCGGTGTCCAGTCTGTCCTTGTACTTCAGCTGTCTGGCCGTCTCAGACCTCATCGCCTTATGGTGTGATCCCTGGTTCTGGTTCTTAAGGGCTTTCGATGTGTTTTTGAATTTCGATGTGTTGTGTAAAATTAGAGTGTTTTTGTGTTTTTTAACAGGCCATACCTCCCCAATGATTCTGGTAACAATGACTTTGCAAAGAACAGCGGCAATTCTTTTTCCTCTCAAAGTCAATCTTTATTGTAACAAACGGTTTGCACGTGCAATGGTGAGCGCCATCTTTCTATTCTTTATTTTATTGAATTCTCACATTTTGTATGGACACAGTCTTCTCAACAACACTGAAAACAAAACAGCTGAGTGCTTTTTCAGTTTTGTCAGTAAAGATTATGAAATGTTTTTTCGAGACACGTATGGTTGGATATCTACATGTGTCTTATCCCTGATACCTTTCTGTCTTCTGCTGGCGGCCAACTGTGTACTGATTGGGGAACTCAGCAAGTCTCTGAAGGAAACCAAACAAAAATTGTCCTCAGGACACTCCTCTCAACTTTGTACTCGCCACAAGCAGTCTTCTTCGTTGACTTTAATGTTAATTGCAACATCTATTACATTTTGTGTACTAACTCTTCCTGTGTCCATTGTCGCCATCTATATGACTAGGGTTTCTTCAACAGAAGATAATAATTGTGAAATGAGTGCAGTGAATGAGTTATTGCTCTCTATCGCGGATGTTCTTTTTGTATCAAATAATGCTATTAATTTCTACGTGTACTGTCTGACTGGCAGTAAATACAGATGTGAAGTTGGGAAGATGTTCTTCCGCAGTAAGGAGCCAAATCTGACTCCTAGAAGTAAATAAATAATCAAGTACTAAACATAATCTGTTTATGTTATGTAATTTTAAGTAAAGTCAATGAATATTATTGGTTTTTAGTTAAAATGCTAATAGTTCAAACATTATGATTGTGTTTTACTTTTTGTTGACATAAACTGATCCGCTTAGAACAGGGATGCCCAACCTACGGCCCGCGGGCCATATCCGGCCCGCGACGCGGTGCCATCCGGCCCGTGAAACTTCTGCCCACAGTGCAGGAAATCGGCATGTTAGTAATAAAAAAAAAAACGAAAAAAAAACGAAAAAAGGGAAGAGGAAGTATTTATCCCCACGTAGGGGCGTCTCCCAATCTTTTTTTCGATGGAAGAAAATTTCGATTCAGTGCTCCGACTTGGTGTCTCAACGATGAGGCCGGACATTCAGAAGTTGGTTTCGGGTAAACAACTTCAAATATCCCACTAATTACTACATAATTAATGGTAAGTACAACTTGTTTCTAATAAAAAATGGTATCTGCTGTATTTTTTTTTCTTTTTTGTATTTTTGCGGTGAAGTGGCCCGCGACACGGCTGTCCGAAATGGATGTGGCCCGCAGGCAGAAAAAGTTGGGGCATCACTGGCTTAGAAGATAGTTCGCAAACTCAGAGCTCAGTAGCATGAAGCTACCTCAAACGTGAAGAAGCTAAGAAATGCAAATATTAGTTGTATTCTCCTATCCAAACATTACTCAAGGATTAAAGATGTTGCCTAGTGTCAGTTCTTTCCTCTTTCTGGTTTCAGGAAAAAGGTAAGATAATTGCAAGGAAATGTTTTTTAATTTAATTTTCTGCAACGTTTATTATTCTTTTTGCAATGTTTGTGAGTTTTACGACAAACGTGGACACTAATTTCAAGAACTGGGCCCTTGGGTAACAGTCACATTTAAGTCCTGGTTCCGAAATTAAGAAAATCTTTCAGGCAGACAATGATTACAGCCATCACTCATCTGTCTCTCACAACTTTCCAGCACGAGCTCTCACCCCTGTTATTCCTCTAGCAAAGGATTCAACCACGTGGCTTAACGTCCAACAGTAACGAATGCTAAAAGTAAAAACCTGCAAAAATATGCAAACAATAAATAACTTATCTAGAGGGTGTCCAAGTCCTATCCCTCCTAATCATTATGCCAATATTGCAACTCTGTTAATTTACTTTTTAACTACCTTCGCTCTCACTTGTATACAGGTACAAACGGGTATCACCGTAGGTCCTAGTTGTTACGGGTGTTACCGTACTTTCAGTCTCTGTCTGTGGATTCTCGTTTGTAGTGAGGTGAGGAGCAGCAGTCCAGTCGACAGTCACGACACTCCATTTTTTATACTAGAAACGACTTAATATTATGTTTCTGCTAATTCCTCGAAGGTGTCTGAACTTACTTTTGCGATTTGTCAAACAAGAATGTATTGTATCGGTAATGCATTTTTAACATTATCTACCTGTCAGTAAGCCAGTCCACTTTGTTGTCTCCGTGCGTAGACGCTGGAGCAGATGCTGCTGTAGATGAATGTCCAACTGATGATGAGTCTCACCAGTAACTTATGTACATGAAAGCGCACACCATTGTCTGGCATCCTCCCCACTGTACCCGAGTGTATGGCCTCAGTCCGTCTCTGTCCCCCTATATCCTGACTTCTGGTAGTCCCTCAATGTCTCTAGTACCGCTCTATGTCATGGGTCTTTTGACTTGTTTACACTACTGTCAAGTGAGGACGTTCTTGGTACCAATGTGTGATCCTTATCTAAACTTAATGCTTGCTTTGGTTTCATAAGGTGACCAGACAGTCCCGCTTTTGACCTCGAGTCCCGCCTGCTCATCGTGCGGGACGCCCAACGTCCCACTTTCTGGCTTTCTGGCAAGTCCATCAATGTCCCGGTTGTCTTTAAAAATCTGAATTCCGTTCGCTGATTCGCATCCGCGCCTTTGGTTTTGGCTTTTGCCTTTTGGCGTTGTCTTGTTGATCCCGATTTATTTTTCGCTGCTTTGCTGGCTCCGGTGTTTGACCCGTGACGATAATGACCTGTCGGCCGATGTCTTATTGCACGCGCCGCTGGTACATCGCCGGTGACGAAACGAACATCGCCAGTGAAAATTGGAAACACTGAAAGGACTTTTAATTGTGAAGTGCAACTTTGACAGCGAAAATTCAGGAAATCCTTGTGAAAAAATTTATGACACTATCTTGCAAGAACCGAAACTTGACAAAGAGATTCTCTCGTCTATGAAGTCCGGTTTGGGAGCAACAGCCCCGCAAGATGACGAAAGTGCCGGATAATTTGTTACAGCCCCTTCCCTTACATCCGCAAAGTTGGCTGAGCGGGAGATAAGGTAGGAATACTTTATTTTTCTTTTTAAAATGGAATACTATAGTGGCGTAGACAGATCTGCCGTTGAAAGCATCACTACTCGGCAAAGGTCAACTCCTTTTTCGCCTCTCTTTGTCGGTGATGACATCATCATCGGCACGCTTCCCGCTTTGGCTCCCAAAACGTCTGGTCACCTTATTTGGTTCCAGGACCAAATTTTCGATATCGGTTCTAGAAGTCTACCAGAAGGTTGCGCGTTGGTTGTTAATCCGGGCCTTCACCGATCCGGCATAGTGTTTCTTTGGCGGTGAATTTCCTCGGAACTATATCCTATACACGTAAGGTCCCATTGGTTGAGGAATTCACAACGAAAACGTATTAAAGTACAAACCTAACTTATGTGATGTTGGCCTCTTTCTGTGAGTGAGGATGAACATAAGCCGGATATTACAACCCATGTGCAAAATTAGAACAATCACTAAAATTTACAGACTCGTTAGAACAAAACTCTGCACCTACCTAGTCTTTTAAATCGCGAGTTTATGCTGTCGCACGCGAGCGATGAAGACTCATCTCATTTACAATCATTTAATAATTTATAATTTAATAATGCTAATAATTTCTGTAGCAAGTCGCTTGTCGCTAAGTTTTCCATTTTTCCTGGTGAAGCTACTTCCGCTTGCATGATAATGACGACTACAGCGTTAACCGAGAGAAGAGAAAACAATCAACATGTCATGATGTGGTGTTACGTGCTACAGCTGCTCGTTTACAGTTCGCAGAAGCTGCAAGGACGAGATATGATCAAGGAAGGAAGGAAGGAAGGACCGTATGACAGAGTAAGATGATGCGGGTAGACCACGTGACATTTCTGTACGTACCTACACGGGTACCGGTTACTTGCAAGACAAGACAAGGTAATTGTATGTAAGTCACCTGCATGTAGGCGACACCGAGGTACAAGCTCACATTGCCGGGTACGTGCAGACTGTTCCAGTGATTTATTGATATTAGTATCAGAACTGCCTCATTAGGGCTACCTAGGGGAGAGAAGCGACATTTACCTCTTTAAAGAATGAACAAAAAAAAATACTTCTAGGGAGAAAGAAATTTCTGCATTTTTGTACACATAGGTATCCGTACTTATAGAAAATCATTATCTCATACAGAACAAAGAAAGTTAACGGACAAACGATACAACAGTCACGAGCGACTACAGACGACGCACCACTCAACACACGCACAGACACACAGACACACAGATGACTCAGTTCTTGTTTATTAGTGATTTTGTTACAAGCAGAAAACTGCTTTTACCTAGTAAGACTACATCTGCGACCTCTACAAGTGGCTGCAGCTGCTCACTGGAACATGATGGGTGAGGGAGGGTGGTATGTGAAGGATGCAGCAGCTGAACAACTCCAGCATTCCTTTTTTCAACGACTTTAAGCAGGTCTGGCATGGAAAGGTTGCTTGTCATGAACCATCAGAAAGAATCAATCACACCAGGTTAATAGAGAAACAGAGTGAGATGTAGCGAGAGAGTGGTGCACTGAGCACACAGACAGGTCAGTGGAGAGAGGGAGGAGGGCACAATGGCCAATGGGTACATCGGGAGTTAATATCTTTCCCTCCTTTACTCCCCACCTTGAGCTCCGATCTCCTTGGTGTAGAAACTCAGGTGGTTTATGATGATGGCGACTGGTCATGAGGTCGATAGCCTTTAGTCAGTGCAGGCAGGATACAGCTTACAGTAAGTTAATTAGTATCAGGCGCATTTCTGAATACTCAGACAGCGGTCCCTGAGTTCTGTAGCAGACCTAGGCAGGTCTGAACGAGGTTTGTTGTGTCAGAATGTAAAACCTCTACTTGCTGTTCGTGTCTTTTTTAAAGACAATCAGCGAACTGTTCATTAAAGATCGGAATCCTGTCAACGTATGTATATATGATACTTTGATTATTAACATCTTGCTATCCAGCCACTCTACAGACATATGTAGAGTTAGCAACATTTCGTTATAATGAGTGTAAATTTTAGCGATAAATTCTATTTTTGCTTAAATGAGTTAATATCCGTCTTACGTTCTTCTACAAACATTCTCACGCATAGAAAGAGGCCAACAACACACAAGTTAGGATTGTACTTTAAAACCTTATCGTTGTGAAGGGCTCAACCAATAGGTTCCGAAGACATCCACCGCCAAAGACACACCAAGCCCCATTCATCAAAGCCCGAGTCAACAACCAACGAGCACCCGTCTAGTAAACTTTGTGTAGATAGCAAAAACTGTGCTCCTCGAATAATGGCAGATATTAAAATAAGATAAGGAACACACATTGGTATAAGGACTGTCCTCACGGTACAGCAGCGCGGAGAAGTCTAAAGACCCATTTATTACCTTGACCGGTACCAGAGGTCAGACATTGTAGGACTGTCAGAGGTCAGATAGGTCAAGGGATTTGGAGGGACAGAAACAGACAGAGGCCATACACTCTGGTAGAATGGTCCTATTGTGGGGTTTTCTATACATAAGTTAGTGGTGAGACTCATCATCAGTTTTACACCCATCTACAGCAGCATCTGCCCACCGTCCACGCATGGCGACAAGGAAGTGGAGTTGTTTACTGACAGCTAGATAGGTTATAAAGGCACTACCCACACTATACATTCTTGTTTGACTGAACGAAAAAGTAAGTTGGCCTTTAGGGAAAATAAAGGACAGGGACTTCAGACCTCTGGACCCAACTTAGCGAAAACCTTACATCACCACAACAAATCAATGTTTGTACTGTCTCATCCTGCATCTCCTCGTCGGTTCTACATTGTCACATCGGTCAAATCTTTGATGTTTTTCAGCTGCTTTGTTCTTTTTGCGAAGTCCTCTTCTGATGCTCACCCTCCAAGAGTCAATAGCGAAATCGTCGATTTTGGTTCCAACACAATATTAAAAAGCTGGCTTGGGCCACACATGCACCCGATTGGTCAGTCACTCTCGCAAACATCCTCATGGTTACCACTACGACCAATCACGCATCACCGCTAGTGTGAGACAAAGTCCCCAGACACTGGATTTCCACATTGCCCGACACATCAACCTGCGACTGTCGCGACACCCGTTTAGCTCCCTCATTCAGCACCGGTGTCCAGTCTGTGGTAACAAAAACAAACAGTATTCTCAAGGGCTAAGTTACCTGGGGGAGATAACATTCCTACCCCTTTGGTCCAACTAAAGCCGACTATCGTCCAGAGGGTGACCACCGTCCTTCCTTAATGTCTTTATTTCTACTCTTTCGTCGACTTCGGCATCTCGCAGGCTCGTCCACCTCACAGTTACAGCTGTACAGTGTGACACTCTATGAACAGTCATCTTAAAGTTAAGGAATGTCAGAAAAATATCTCACGATATTTGCGTCTCTAAAAAAAAAGTATAACTTTATCATCGTTAGAGTTTAAACTATTATAATTATAGATTACAAATGGTTAACAAATAAATTAGTGTAATCTAAGGAATGAGTGTCCATCTGTGTATCATCATGAACTACCATTAGGCTGTTATCCTTTCTCTACTTTAGCGCGGTTTCCTCTCTCATTACTTTCATCATCCCGGGTGTCAATCATTTCTCTCGCGTGCTGGCGGCTTGGACCAACACTGGTTGCCGACCCTACATTATTCCCGTCGTTGAATATTTTGGTCAAGGAATACCAGAGGTAGGGGCTGGTGTAGTGGACTTTGTTAGAGACAGAAGAGTCATTATTGTACTATTGTCTCCCTGCAATATTATGTTGACGTGGGTAGCAGGACTTCAACCGGTCACCCACAAGCCCAGTTCAAGGGGCAATTGTCCGCGTTTGTCGTAAAATTCACAAACATTGCAACAAGCATAATGGACACTACATAAAATTCAATTAAATTCTCCTTTGAATATTTCTGACCTTTTTCCTGAAAACAGAAAGACTAAAGAACTGACACTTGGCCATGTAGTCAAACCTTGAATAATGTTGAGACAGAAGAATACAAATTTGTGTATTTCATGATATCTTTGCATCGAGACAGCTTCATGGTACTGAACTCTGACTTTGCGAATTGCCGGATAAATCTAACCTTCTAAGCTGATCAGTCTATTTAAACAAAATTCTGTAATAATTTTGAAAATATTAGCATTGTCACTAAAAGCCATTAATGTCCGTTGATTTTTGTTTATAATTACGTATTTTTTGCCATCGTTAGAATTATTCATTTATTTCTAGGACTTGTTTTAAGTCGTAAACAGCATCCCCCTGTCAAACTTAACTCCTTATGACGGCAAAACATCTTCACAACTTCACATCTGTATTTACTGCCAGTCAGACAGTACACGTAGAAATTAATAGCATAATTAGTGAACAAGAAACCTGCAGTGATTGAGAGCAATAACTCATTCACTGCACTCACTTCACAATTATTATCTTCTGCTGAAGAAAACCTGCTCACATAGATGCCGACAATGGACACAGGAAGAGTTAGGAAACAAAATGTAATAGATGTTGCAATCAGCATTAAAGTCAACGAAGACGACTGCTTGTGGCGAGTACAAAGTTGAGAGGAGTGTCCTGAGGACAATTTTTGTTTGGTTTCCTTCAGAGACTTGCTCAGTTCCATAATCAGTACACAGTTGGCAGCCAGCAGAAGACAGAAAGGTATCAGGGATGCGACAACTGTATACATCCAACCATACGCGTCTGTAAAAAATATTTCATAATCTTTACTGACAAAACTTAAAAAGCAGCCTTTTGTTTTGTTTTCAGAATTGTTGCCAAGAGTGTGCCCATACAAAAGATGAGAATTCAATAAAATAAAAAATGTAAAGATGGCGCTCACTGTTGCCCGTGAAAACCGTTTGTTACAATAAAGATTGACTTTGAGAGGAAAAAGAATTGCCGCTGTTCGTTGCCAAGTCATAGTCACCAGAATCATTGGTGATGTTTGCGCGGTTACATAACTCAAAAACACTCGAATTTTACATAACACTTCGAAATTCAGAAACACATTGAAAGCCCGCATGAACCAGAACCAGGGATCTCCCCATAAGGCGATGAGGTCAGAGACGGCCAGACAGCTGAAGTACAAGGACAGACTGGACACCGAGGTATCTTTCAATCTGTGCTGCATCACCAACACCATGATGTTTCCGAAAGTTCCAGGAATGACTGTGGCTGGGATTCCAATTTTCCAGATGAGGTCAGCGGCATCTAGAAGACCTGTATATGTCCTGTTGCATTCAAAAGACTGCATTGCCATTTTTTTAAACTAAACTCAATTCTTGGTTTTCGGGAAAAATATAATTTAAAAGAATCTTTAAACTTTCAACAATTCAAATGTGAAATCATCGAATTTGTTAAAACCTAAGGCTAAGCAGCAGAATTTGTCCTGAGCGCCGTAAGATGTGTTTCGCTTGGTGCCTTATATCTTCCAAATAATTCAATGTATCCTGATGAAAAATTGAATTCTTTCAAATTAACAAAGACCCAACGGTTTTTTGTAAAAAGATCTGGAAATTATCTGTTCTTCGCAAACATTCCTTCTAGAAATAATAGTTTCGTCTATCGACTATCTACCTGCGTTCGTCAGGGAATTTTTTTTTAATTTCAGAAATACCTTGGACAAACTTAAAAAATATTTAAACATATTTTAGAAAAAAGAATCGAGCTGTAAGAAAAACGTTGATATGATACGAAAATTAGCGCTTTAATATCTTTCTCAACCCTAAAATAAAATTAATAACAATATAATAATCATCATCACCATCACCATCATCATCGCCATCACCATCATCATCATCATCATGTTAACATGATAAAATCCTTAATTTTTTGGTAATTCCTATGTTTTTTTCCTTTGAGGTTTTTAATAAAAACTGTATATTTAATAGATGCGCAAGTAGACATCAATATGTGAAGATACTAATGTCTGGTAATGACCTTTTCAAAAATGTGCTTAATATCCGGTAAAGACATTTTTAAAATGTGCTCACATGTTTAACGGTTTGCT
Organism: Pomacea maculata; assembly: GCA_004794325.1. Lineage (NCBI taxonomy): Eukaryota > Metazoa > Mollusca > Gastropoda > Architaenioglossa > Ampullariidae > Pomacea > Pomacea maculata. The sequence continues at coordinate 327,505 of SRHC01003545.1, read as the reverse complement.
TACAAGTACAAATATAATTGTCATTTTAGTCGTTTTTCGTATTCTCTTTTTGCAGATCAATTTTTCTGCAGAATAATTAGAAGGTAAGAGTACCTATTAGTGTTTTCTCATTTGGTGCATACAGGTGTGTACAACTTTGTGATAAAGATTTGCCTGTGAGCAGCTGTGTGCTGAACATGTGTACAACCTGTGAACAACCTTGTGGTTAACATTGGCCTGAGCTGTAAGACCATCATGGCTGTCTGAACGTTTGCCCAAGTCTTTAAATGAGGGTTAAGTACAAACTTTGCTACTCGTGGAAAAACATTCATTTATATTTGTCCTGTAAACAACTGTCTTCAAGCTTGAAATGGCGACTGTTGTCTTTAATAAATAGTGCCATGGTTCACACATCCACCAACATGGAGACTGGCAACATGTGTCTTGGTTAAGTTTCCACTCTTGTAATATACACCGATGATTAAAGTAAGAAATGTGTGTTTTATAGAGTGAGTCCGACTGTGTGGCCGTTACTGTGAGGTGGGTGAGTCTGCAAGATGCTGAAGACGACTTTCCGGTCCCAGCAGGTTAATAGAGGAACAGAGTGAGATGTAGCGAGAGAGTGAAACACCGAGCACACGGACAGGTCAGTGGAGAGAGGGGGGTAGAATAGGTACATCGGGAAGATTTACAAGATTTACAATCACACAAAAAAATTAATCCAGCGACAACCTTAAAAACTAAAAGTAGTTTTCCCACTGTGGCTATGGTTATAAAGCGATGGTAAGTCTACTGGAGTGAAATGGGAAAATCATCAAGAACAAGCGTCTTTTTTTCCGAAGTAATAACGTGGTTTTCCATATACTGCAGATGTTGTAACCATGGTTACAAAATAGTGTCAAAGGTTTCGTAAGGTAAAACACGAAGTAGTGCCCGCATTAATAATTTCGGAAACAAGACGCTCTTCGCTAAGTTTTCTGTTTGTCCTTGTCAAACGACTTCCGTCGCTTG
>SRHC01003545.1:297964-326338 GCA_004794325.1 Pomacea maculata | reverse complement strand
CTGGAGGCACGGACTGGTCCGTGACAGTCCTGGTGAAACGACTTCCCTCGCTTCATAACGACGACCCCAGCGATGTAAACAAGAGAAGGTAAACAATCAACACAGCGTCACGTGCTAGGTGTGGTGTTAGGTGCTGGTGTCAGGTGCTGGTGTTAGGCGCTACAGCTGCTCGTTTACAGTTCCCAGAAGCTCCAAGGATGAGATATGATCAAGGAAGGAAGGACAAAATGACAGATTACGATGATGCGGGTAGACCACGTGACATTTCTTTATGTACCTACACGGGTACCGGTTACTTGCAAGACAAGACAAGGTTATTGTTTGTAAGTCATCTGCATGTAGGCGACACCGAGGTACAAGCACACATTGCCGGGTACGTGCAGACTGTTCCAGTTATTTATTGATATTAGTATCAGAACTACCTCATTAGGGCTACCTATGGGATAGAAGCGACATTTAACTCTTTAAAGAATGAACAAAACCAAAAAAAGAAAAACTTCTGGGTAAAGAAATTTCTACATTTTTGTACACATAGGTATCCGTACTCATAGAAAATCATTATCTCATACACAAGAAAGAAAGTTAACGGACATACACTACAACAGTCACACGAGCTCCTACAGACAACGTGCAACTCAACAGACACACAGATGACTCGGTCCTTGTTTAGTAGTGATTTATTTTTGTTACAAACAGGAAGCTGCTTTTACCTAGTAACACTGAATATACGATCTTTTTAAGTGGCTGCAGCTGCTCACATGAACACGATGGGTGAGGGAGGGTGGGACCTGAAGGATGCAGCAGCTGAACAACCCCAACACTCGTTCTCTCAACGACTTTAAGCAGGTCTGACATGGAAAGTTCTGCTTGTCATGAACCAGTCAGCAAGAATCAATCACAGTAGATTAATAGAGAAACAGAGTGAGATGTAGCGAGAGAACGGTGCACCGAGTTCACGGACAGGTCAGCGGAGAGAGAGAAGGGGGCACAATGGGTACATCGGGTGTTAATATCTCTCCGTCATTTGCCTGATCTACACCCCACCTTGTGCCTTGGTGTAAGAACTTTGATGGTTTATGATGATGACGACAGGTTGTCAGGGCGGTAGCCTCTAGTCAGGCCAGGCAGGATACAGCTAACAGTAGGTTAATTAGTATTAGGCGCATCTCCTTACACTCAGACAGCGGACCCTGAGTGTTGTAGCAGACGTCAGCAGCAGGTCTGAAGGAGGTTTGTTGTGTCAGAACGTTAGACCTCTACTTGCTGGTACTCACTGTCTGGTTTGTGTGACAGACACACAGTATAGCCGCCCCCTCCAGTCACAAGTAAACAATAGTCAAGTAGCTGGACACTAGTCACCTGTCACCGCAACGGCCGCTCATAGTCAGCAGCAAGCGATGCGAGGCAGTCGTTGATGAAACCCGTTGTTTCCGTCTATCGCCTTAATTATTTTTTTTTGAAGTTTTGGAATTTATCGCATCATTCCTGTCATCGCCACTGTTATTCGTTGCTTGTAGCAGTTGATGCGAGGCCGAGGCAGGTAAGAGTTGTTGCCACAAGCGGTCCGTCAGCGGTGACAGCGGGTGTCCACGATGTGTCCGTTGTCCTCTACAGACCATCAAGGTGCAGCTTGTAGTCAGTGGCACTGCCATCAGTGGGGAGCTGAACTCAAGTCACGTGCCGAGGACGTGTTAGTGTTTTTTTTTATTAAAGGCAGTGAGCGAACTGTTCAGGAAAGGACGGAATCCTGTCAATGTCTGTATATATGACACTTTGATTGCTAACATTTTGTTAGCCAACCACTCCATAGACATATGTAGGGTTAACAACATTTCGTTATAATGAAATTAATGTAAATTTTAGCGATAAATTCTATTTTTGCTTATGTGTTAATATCCGTTTTACGTTCTTCTACAAACATTCTCAGGCATAGAAAGAGGCCAACAACACAGAAGTTAGGATTGTACTTTAATATGTTATCATTGTGTAAGCCTCAACCAATGGGTTCTGAGGACATTCATCGCCAGACACACCAAGCCACATTGATCAAAGCCCGAGTCAACAACCAACGAGCACCCGTCTGGTAAACTTTGTGTAGATAGCGAAAACTGTGCTCCTCGAATAATGGCAGATATTAAAATAAGATAAGGAACACACATTGGTACGAGGACTGTCCTCACGGTACAGCAGCGCGGTTTAGTCTAACGACTCATTCATGATCTTGACCGGCAAGAGAGGTCAGACATTGTAGGACTGTCAGAGGCCAGATAGGTCCAAGGATTTGGAGGGACAGAAACAGACAGAGGTCATACACTCTGATACAATGGTCCTATTGTGGGGTTTTCTATACATAAGTTAGTGGTGAGACTCATCATCAGTTGGACACCCATCTACAGCAGCATCTGCCCAGCGTCCACGCATGGAGACAAGGAAGTGGAGTTGTTTACTGACAGATAGATAAGGTTATAAATGCATTACTCACACATGACATTCTTGTTTGACTGAACGAAAAAGTTATTTCAGATGCCTACCAGCAGTTGGCAGAAAGATAATGTTAAGTTGACTTTTGGGGAAGATAAACGACATTGGCCTCACACTCCTGGACTTTGCACACTCAACTTAGCGAACACCTTACATCACCACAGCAAATCAATGTTTGTACTGTCTCACCTTGCATCTTCTCATCGGTTCTACATTGTCACATCGCTCAGTTCTTTGATGTTTTCATCTGCTTTGTCCTTGTCGCTACCTTGTTTTTATGACTACTCTTTCGTGACAGTCTTTCGTCGACCTCGGCGTCTCGCAGGCTCGTCCAGCTCACAATTACAGCTGTACAGTGTGACATTCTATAAACAGTCATCTTAAAGTTAAGGAATAAGTTAAAAATATCTCACGATTTATGCATTTTTAAAAAAAAAAGTATAACTTTATCATCGTTAGAGTTTAAACTATTATAATTATAGATTACAAATGGTTAACAAGTAAATTAGTGTAATCTAAGGAATGAGTGTCCATGTGTGTATCATCATGAACTACCATTAGGCTTTTCTCTTTCTCTATTTTTGCGCGGTTTCCTCTCTCATTACTTTCATCACATCGGGTGTCAATCATTTCTCTCCCCTACTGGCGGCTTGGACCAACACTGGTTGCCGTTGTTGAATCTTTTGATTGAAGAATACCAGGGTTAGGCTCTGGTGTAGTGGCAGTTGTGAGAGACAGAGGAGTCATTGTTGTAATATTGTCTCCCTGCAAGATAATGTTGATATGGGTAGCAGGACTTCAACCGGTCACCCACAAGCCCAGTTAACGGGGTTAGTGTCCGCGGTTGTCGTAAAATTCACAAACATTGCAACAAGCATACTGGACACTACACAGAATTGAATTAAATTCTCCTTTGAATATATCTGACCTTTCTCCTGAAACCAGAAAGACTAAAGAACTGACACTTGGCCATGTAGTCAAACCTTGAATAATGTTGAGACAGAAGAATACAACTGTGTGTATTTCATGATATCTTTGCATCGAGACAGCTTCATGGTACTGAACTCTGACTTTGCGAATTGCCTGATAAATCTTACCTTCTAAGCCGATCTCTTTAAACAAAATTCTATCATAATTTAAAAAATATGAGCAATGGCACTAAAAGCCATTTATGTCCGTTGATTTTGTTCATAACTACATAACTTTTCCCATGTTTAGCAGGTTATTTATTTATTTCTAGCTGTTTTTAGTCGTAAACCGCGTCCTCCTGTCAAATTTGGCTCCTTATGGCGGCAGAACATCTTCACAACTTCACATCTGTATTTACTGCCTGTCAGACAGTACACGTAGAAATTAATAGCATGGTTAGTGAACAAGAAAACTGTAGTGATTGAGAGCAATAACTCATTCACTGCACTCACTTCACAATTATTATCTTCTACTGCAGGAAGTCTGTTCACATAGATGCCGACAATGGACACAGGAAGAGTTAGTACACAAAATGTAATAGATGTTGCAATCAGCATCAAAGTCAACGAAGACGACTGCTTGTGGCGAGTACAAAGTTGAGAGGAGTGTCCTGAGGACAATTTTTGTTTGGTTTCCTTCAGAGACTTGCTGAGTTTGCCAATCAGTACACAGTTGGCCGCCAACAGAAGACAGAAAGGTATCAGGGATGCGAAAGCTGTATATACCCAACCATACGTGTCTCGATAAAAGATTTCATAATCTTTACTGACAAAACTAAAAAAGCAATCGGCTGTTTTGTTTTCAGTGTTGTTTAGAAGAGTGTGTCCGTATAAAAGGTGAGAATTCAATAAAATAAAAAATACGAAGATGGCGCTCACCGTTGCACGTGCAAACCGTTTGTTACAATAAAGATTGACTTTGAGAGGAAAAAGAATTGCCGCTGTTCGTTGCAAAGTCATTGTCACTAGAATAATTGGTGATGTTTGAGCGCTTACATAACTCATAAACACTCGAATTTTACACAACACTTCGAAATTGAAGACCACATCGAAAGCACTCAGGAACAAGAAAGGATCTCCCCATAAGGCGATGAGGTCAGAGACGGCCAGACAGCTGAAGTACAAGGACAGACTGGACACCGAGGTATCTTTCAATCTGTGCTGCATCACCAACACCATGATGTTTCCGAAAGTTCCAGGAATGACTGTGGCCGGAATTCCAATTTTCCAGATGAGGTCAGAAGCATCTAGAAGACCTGTATATGTCCTGTTGCATTCGAAAGACTTTATTGTCATTTTTTAAAACTAATTATTTCTTGGTTTTCGGAAAATGTATATTTTAAAAGAATCATTAAACTTTTAACAATTAAAATGTAAGGTAATCGGATTTGTTAAAACCTAAAGCTTAGAAGCAGAATTTGTCCTCAGACGCTGTGAGATGTGTTTCTCTTGATGACTTATCTTCCAAATTATTAAATGTATCGTACGATGAAAATTTGAATTCTTTCAAACTAACAAAGACACAACGGTGTGTTGTAAAAAGATCTGGAATTTATCTGTTCTCCGCAAGCCTTTCTTCTAGAAATACTAGTTTCGTCTATCGACTAACTCCTCCTTTTCCTAAGGTTTTTTTTTTTTTTGAGTTTCAGAAATACCTTCGACAAGCTTTAAAACTATTTGAACATAATTATTATAGCAAAAATAATCAAGCTTTCAGAAAAACGTAGATATGATTGAAAAATTTGCGTTTAATATCTCTCTCAACTCTAAAATAAAACTAATATCATCATCATCATCAATCATCATCATCCATCATCATCATCATCATGTTAAAACGAAAATATCCTTTTTTTTTAATTCCTATATTTTGTTCCTTTGAGGTTATTAATAAAAACTGTATATTTTATAGATGCGCAAGTAGACGTCAATTTGTGAAGATACTAATGTCTGGTAAAGATATTTTTTAATGAGTTTAATATCCGGTAATGACATTTTAAAATGTGCTCACGTATTTAACGGTTTGCTTACAAATACAAATATAATTGTCATTTTAGTCGTTTTCAGTATTCTCTTTTTGCAGATCAATTTTTCTGCAGAATAATTAGGAGGTAAGAGTACTTATTAGTGTTTCTCATTTTGTGCATACAGGTGTTACAACTTTGTGATAAAGATTTGCCTAAGCTGTGAGCAGCTGTGTGCTGGACATTGGTGCAACCTGTGAACAACCTTGTGGTTAACATTGGCCTGAGCTGTAGGACCATCATGGCTGTCTGAACATTTGGCCAAGTCTTTAAATGAGGGTTAGGTAGAAACTTTGCTAATCTTGGAAAAACATTCATTTATATTTGTCGTGTAAACAAGTGTCTTCAAGTTTGAAAGGGCGGTTGTTGTCTTTACTGCAGGTTGCAGTCGTTCACACATCCACCAACATGGAGACTGGCAACATGTGTCTTGGTGAAGTTTCTACCCTTGTAATATACACTGATGATTAAAGTAAGAAATGTGTGTTTTATAGAGTGATTCCGACTGTGTGGCCGTTACTGTGAGGTGGGTGAGTCTGCAAGATGCTGAAGTCGACTTTCCGGTCCCAGCACACGTGACATCCACGCCCCACTGTGTCCACACGCGTTGTTACATTCCACTAAACACAAAGACCTGTCTGTTGGTTTCTCGTTTGTTTTAAGACAGGGTTTGGACCTACAGGCAACGGTAATTATCTACAGCTCAAACTTTAAATATGCTAGAATCCTATATTATTCTTGAAAACCAAAATGTTCATACAATGCTTACAGAGTTTTTCTCAGATTGAGTTTCCGGATGAGTGTCTCCAATATGCAAAGAAAACTTACACTTACTTTCAGCAGCATCCGCGGAACGACAACACACACACAATGATGTATCATGTCTGTATCATTTCGTGTTCAAACTGTGTAACTTTAAGACACTATTTTGAATTAACTGTGTAGTTAATTGTTAATTGGTTTCCTGTGTGAGATTGTGTGGAAGGTGAAGTGTGAAGTAAAGGCGAGTCATCATCACAAGGTTTGCCTCCATCACCTGACGATACTCTGATCCTCATCTCATCGGCTGTTCATCGTCACATCGCTCACTTCTTTGATGTTCGCCAGATGCTTCGTCCTCCGTAGACGTCGGTGTCTCGCAGTCACCCACCTGACAGCTACACCTGAGTGTCTGACACTCTGTATAATGTCTTCTTTAAGTTAAAGAAGTTGTAGAAAATAAAATCTCGCGATTTTGCATTTTAAGAAAAGTATAATGTTTTTCAATAGTTTTCAAACTAGTATCACCAAATATGGATATGACTCGTTGTTAAGGAAATAATTAAATTAGTGAATTCATGTGTTTCTCCATGAACTAAGGTTGGCTCTTATCCTTTCTCTCCTTTCGCTCGTTCTCCTCCATAGTGACTCAGACTTACACTGGTTGTCTTACCTTAGACTCTCAGTTACACAAAGACTTCTTACTACCTTCGCTTGCTCCGGGTACTCTTAAGTTTTCCATCCCGTATACTTTGCAAGTTCAAACTTAAGTGTATGTGCATACACACACGTTAGTAAATATAATTAACAGTGTAGTACAATCCTGGCTTCTGTGTTGTTGGCCTCTTTCTGTGTAAGGACGTTTGTAGAGAAACGTAAACCGGACACTAACACATTTGAGAAAATGATATTTATCACAGTCATTAGGGCGAAATTTTTACCTCACTAGTCCTTTACCTAGCATGCCGCTCATTCCTCTGGAAGCTGTTAAAAGTGAGGTACCAAGACTTATCTCATTTACAAGCTTTATGGTGAAACAATTCCTCTAAAAAGTCTTTGGGACCTATTTGAGGTCTTACCAAGAAAAAACTTAATCCAACGACAACCTTAAATATGAAAAGTAGTTCTGACCCCTTCGTCCGTAGTTATTAAGCGAGAGTAAGTCGTTGCCCTGGGGACAAAATGGGAAACTCAAGGACAGGCGTCTTTTTTCCGGTTATAGTGTGGTTGTCCATACCCTGCAAATGTTTTACCCTGGAACCGTAGTCAGAAAACAGTGTCAAAGGTTTCATAAAGTGAAGAAAAAGAAGTAGTACCCACGGAGTCTGGAACCGTATTTATATCTTCAGAAATAAGTAGCTTGTCGCTGAGTTCTCCATATTTCTTGGTGAAACGACTTTCCCTCCTTCATAACGACGACACCAGCGATGTCACCAAGAGAAGGGAGAATAATCGAAGTAGCTACGTGCCTGACAAGGGAGAGTATAGGATGCTGTACCAGTGCCTGCTGCTGTGAAGACGGCCCGGCATTAGTCAATGGATTTTTATCCTTCTTCATTACCATTTCTTTATCTTTTAAAGAAATACATGAGGAAGGAAGGCCCTAGCATTACACCTGCAGATGTTGAAAATACTGGGAAAATAATTTACGATTACAACGACAGGAGATGTCGCCTGCCCTGGAATCTGCCATAACTCTCAGTATCAGTGTCTGTTAGGTGCTGCAGCTGCTGGTTTGCAGTTCCCAGAAGCTGCAAGGAGATGTGATGAAGGAGGGAAGGACAGTATGACAGATTAGGATGAAGCGGGTAGACCACGTGACATTTCTCCATGTACTTACACTGGTACTGGCTTACTTGCAATAAAGAGAACGTTATTCTCTGTCACCTGCATGTAGTCCACCAAGATAAAACACCACAAAACTAGATGGTATGCACCAAATGAGAAAACATAATATTTTCTCTAAAAAATAAAATCACTCTGCAGACTTCTAGAAAAATCGACTGAGAGTACCTGAATGAGGCGATCGTTATTTTTCTAATAAAGACAAAACGGAAAAGGATTTAAATGACAATTATATTTGTAATTTTTAAACTAAACATTAAAAGATATAAGCACATTAAAAAAATTATTTCCGGGTATTAGTATCTTCACATATTGACGTCTCCTTGCGCATCTATCAAATATGCAAAAGACCTTTATTTATGTCAATGGCGGTAAAAAATAGTGCAAAGCCTTTATTCCCTGATGATGATGGTGATGGTGATGATGATGACGACGACGACGACGACGACGACGACGACGACGACGATTATTATTATTATTGAGGAAGATTTTACAACTCTAATTTGCCTTGTCCATATTATAACTAAGTTTTCCTGGGAACTTGATATTTTTGGTTCAAAATATGTCGAACGTGTTTTGGTTTTTTTTAGTTTGTCAAATAGTAATACCCTAACTTAAAAAAGAAATATATTATAATATTTTCCGTGTTCGCATCATATCTATTTTCATGGGAGCTTGATATTTTTGGTTAAAATATGTCAAACGTGTTTTTTTTAATTTGTCGAATAGTAATACTCGAACTTAAAAAAGAAATGTATTATAATATTTTCCGTGTTCGCATCATATCTATTTTCATGGGAACTCCATTTCTTCTGTTTCTCGAAGCTATTGCTCAAATAAAAAAAAATTGCATAGGAAGGAAGGAGGTGGTTAATAGACGTATTAATTATTTATAGGAGGAAAGTTTGTGCATAACTGGATAGTTCATGATTTCCCTACGGGACCTCGATGATTCTTAGTTTGACAGAATAGAATTCTTCATCGTACGATACATTTTTATCTGCAAGATTAACATCAAGATTAACCTTAGCTGGTAAACAATGTCAATGAACTCGTCTGAATACATTACAAGATGTACAAGTATTTTTGAGCTCTCCGATCTGATCTTAAGAATTGGAATCCCGGCCACGGTCATTCCTGGAACTTTCGGAAACATCATGGTGTTGGTGATGCAGCACAGATTGAAAGATACCTCGGTGTCCAGTCTGTCCTTGTACTTCAGCTGTCTGGCCGTCTCTGACCTCATCGCCTTATGGTGTGATCCCTGGTTCTGGTTCCTCAGTGCTTTTAATGTGTTTTTGAATTTCGATATGTTGTGTAAAATTCGAGTGTTTTTGAGTTATGTAGCCGGCCATACCTCCCCAATGATACTGGTAACAATGACTTTGCAAAGAACAGCGGCAATTCTTTTTCCTCTCAAAGTCAATCTTTATTGTAACAAACGGTTTGCACGTGCAACGGTGAGCGCCATCTTTGTATTTTATATTTTATTGAATTCTCACATTTTATACGGACACACGCTTCTCAACAACACTGAAAACAAAACAAACTACTGCTTTTTCAGTTTTGTCAGTAAAGATTATGAAATGTTTTTTCGAGACACGTATGGTTGGATATCTGTATGTGTCTCATCCCTGATACCTTTCTGTCTTCTGCTGGCGGCCAACTGTGTACTCATTGGCAAACTCAGCAAGTCTCTGAAGGAAACCAAACAAAAATTGTCCTCAGGACACTCCTCTCAGTTTCGTACTCGCCACAAGCAGTCGTCTTCATTGACTTTAATGCTGATTGCAACATCTTTTACATTTTGTGTACTAACTCTTCCTGTATCCATTGTCAGCATTTATGTAAACAGACTATCTGCAGTAGTAGACAATTGTGAATCGACTGCAGTGAATGAGTTATTGTTCTCAATCACTGTCGTTTTTTTCTTAACTAATTATGCTATTAATTTCTACGTGTACTGTCTGACAGGCAGTAAATACAGATGTGAAGTTGGGAATATGTTCTTCCGTCGTAAGGAGCCAAATTTGACTCATAGAAATAAATAAATAATCAAGTACTAAACATAATCTGTTTATGTTATGTAATTTTAAGTAAAGTCAATCATATAATTGGGTTTTAGTTAAAATACCTATAGTTTAAACATTATGATTGTGTTTTACTTTTTGTTGTCATAAACTGATCCGCTTAGAAGATTCGATATAGTCGGCAGTTCGCAAACTCAGAACTCAGTCCCATGAAGCTATCTCAGACGTGAAGATGTCAGGAAATACAAAGGTTAGTTGTATTCTCCTATCCCAACATTACTCAAGGATTAAAGATGTCGCCTAGTGTCAGTTCTTTCCTCTTTCTGGTTTCAGGAAAAGCGTAGGATAATTGCAAGGAAATGTTTTATTATTGAATTTTCTGCAGCATCCATTATTCTTGTTGCAATGTTCGTGATTTTTACGACAAACGGGGACACTCATTTCGGGAACTGGGCCCTTAGGTGACAGTCACATTTAAGTCCTGGCTCCCAAATTAAGAAAATCTTTCAGGCAGACAATGATTGCTGCCATCACTCATCTGTCTGTCACAACTTTCCTTCACGACCTCTCACCCCTGTTATTCCCCGAGCAAAGGATTCAACCACGTGGCTTAACTTACAACAGTAAGGACTGTTGAAAGTCAAAACCTGCAAAAATATACATGCAATATGTCACGGACCAGTCCGTGCCTCCAGTGTTTCTTCACCTGATTTTGGTAGAAGTGGGTGGAGGGGAGCAGGGTCATGTAGCCCACCCTGTGTGTTGCCCCTCTTCCATGTTACGGTCAACAGTGTAATAGAGGATGGATGGAAGGTTGATGCACGTGATTGTCCTGTTTGTGGAAATCGTGGGTCATTGGACACCACGTGTATTTTGGGCACCACGTGAGTTGTGGACCTCGTGAGCGAGGCATGAAGTGCTTACACCGGGTGGGGTGTGACAGGAGTATATATAGACGAGAGTTGGAAGCCTGAGGGGGGCGATCTTTGGATTAACACAGACGGTGTGTAAAAGTGAAGAAGCTTTTTTGGAAGTTGCTAGCTGGAGCGAGGTGTGTCGTGTGCTACTGAGGGGAGACTCAAGAAACGAGTGGGACCGGAGACGCTGCACAGTCTCCCAGAAACTCTGCGATTGTCTGCGGAGAAGCGAACTCTACTGCAGTGAGCGGGGTGTGAGGCGCCGGGCTCGAGACGGCTAGAGGTTGGACAGCCGGAGTCGGCGCGACGACGATGACGACACCTGCAACTGGAAGGATGGTGGCCCGAGTAGAGGAACACCCCCATCATCCCAAACAGCTAGAGAAGGCCTGTCTTCAGCAATTCTACTGCTGTGTGCGGGGAGCGAGGAGGTCAAGAGCCGGCGTGAGAAAGTTCAGGAGAGACCTGAGTAGAGCGGAGCAGGTGCCACGTGACTGGGCACCATCGTCACCCACGTGGAGGGGACAGTGAGACTTTCCTACTCCTTTGAAGAATGATCAGGGTAAGAGCAAATGTTTGAACTGTTTAAGAAGACAGAAGCTTTGAGAAGCGAACTGGTAGAGTGGGACATTAATATTAAGTAGCGGTGCATGTGCACCCTTAGTCCTTGATTTGTGTGTTGCTGAATATTTATGAGCACGTGGACTTTTCTTGCGGCTTAGATAAGTGCTCTTTAAGACTTATCTTTACCAGTGCCTTGAAATTGACATGTTGTCATAGCTACCAGTGGATTTAAGTTCGCAGTTGTGGAAACTGTTGTCTTAGTATCTGAGTTTAGTCATATTTGGTGTATGCTAGTGCAACGCTGAGAATGTTGTGTATGAGGAGAAGTGCAAGGTTTAAACTGCTTCATTTGGAAGTTTCATGTATTGCTATGTTTTGTTGAAGTCTTCTTGTATAATAACTAACGGAACGTCCCAACCTTGGAGTGATCTCGTGTTTCTATTTGAAAGAATGCCCAATGTACGAATGCGGTTCGTGACACAATAAATAAAATAACTCATCTAGATGGTGTCCAAGTCATATCCATGCTAATCATTATGCCAATATTGCAGCTCTGTTAATTTACTTTTTAACTGCCTTCGCTCTCACTTGTATACAGGTACAAACCGTCGGTCCTAGTTGTTACGGTTGTTACCGTACTTTCAGTCTCGTCTGTGGATTCTCGCTTGTAGTGAGGTGAGGACCGGGAGTCAGTGGACAGTCACGACACTCCGTTTTTTATACTATAACCGACTTAATCTTCTGTTTCTGCTCGTAGGTGTCCGAGCTTACTTTTGCGTTTAGTCAAACAAGAATGTATTGTATCGGTAATGCATTTATAACCTTATCTACCTGTCAGTAAACCCGTCCACATTGTTGTCTGCATGCGAAGACGCTGGAGCAGATAATGCTGTAGATGAATGTCCAACTGATGATGAGTTTCACCACTAATTTATCTACCAGAAAGCCCACACCATGTCTGGCATCCTCCCCACTGTACCAGAGTGTATGGCCTCCGTCCGTTTGTCCCCCAATATCCTCACTTCTGGTAGTCCCTCAATGTCTCTAGTACCGCTCTAGGTCATGGGTCTTTTGACTTCTTTACATTACTGTCATGTGAGGACGTTCTTGGTACCAATGTGTGATCCTTATCTAAACTTAATACTTGCTTTGGTTCCAGGAGGACATATGCTATCAGTTCTAGAAGTCTACCAGAAGGTTCCGCGTTGGTCGTTAATCCGATCCGGCATAGTGTTTCTTTGGCGGTGAATTTCCTCGGAACTATATCCTATACATGTATGGTCCCAGACCTCCCATTGGTTGAGGAATTCAGAACGAAAAAGTATTAAAGTACAAACCTAACTTCTGTGTTGTTGGCCTCTTTCTGTTCGTGAGGATGAACATAAGCCGGATATTACAACCCATGTGCAAAATTAGAAAAATCACTAAAATTTACAGACTTTGCAAAACTTTGCACCTACCTAGTCTTTTAAAGAGCGCGTTTATTCTTTCGGACTCGAGCGATGAAGACTCATCTCACTTACAATCATTTACTCAGAAAAATAAATCCAACTACAACTTAAATACTAAAGGTAGTTGTTTCCCCGTGGCCATAGTTATAAAGTAATGGCAAGTCGTTGCACTGAAGCAAAATGGGGGACAAGCGTTGACGCAGTTGTCCATATCCTGCAAAACTCGAACCACGGTTAGAAAACAGTGTCAAAGGCTTCGTAAGGTAAAGAAAAAGAATTAGTGGCCGTGTTAATAATTTCGGAAACAAGTCGCTTGTCGCTATGTTTTCCACTTTTCCTGACGAAGCTACTTCCCCTGGCATGATAATGACGACCTCAGCGATGTAACCGAGAGAAGAGAAAACAATCAACATGTCATGATGTGGTATTAGGTGCTGCAGCTGCTTGTTTACAGAAGCTGCAAGGACGAGATATGATCAAGGAAGGAAGGAAGGAAGGAAGGAAGGACAGTATGACAGATTAGGATGATGCGGGTAGACCACGTGACATTTCTGTATGTACCTACACGGGTACCGGTTACTTGCAAGACAAGAGAAGGTTATTCTCTGTAAGTCACCTGCATGTAGGCGACACCGAGGTACAAACACACATTGCCGGGTACGTGCAGACTGTAAACATGTTCCAGTGATTTATTGATATTAGTATCAGAACTCCTCATTAGGGTTACCTATGGGATAGAAGCGACATTTAACTCTTTAAAGAATGAACTAAAAAACTTCTAGGGGAAAAGAAATTTCTACATTTTTGTACACATAGGTATCCGTACTTATAGAAAATCATTATCTCATACAGAACAAAGAAAGTTAACGGACATACAATACAACAGTCACACGAGCGACTACAGACGACCTCCCACTCAACACACACAGACACACAGACACACAGATGACTCAGTCCTTGTTTAGTAGTGATTTTGTTACAAACATGCTCAGTACCTTTGCTGGGCAAGAAATCACATTCATTCCTATCACACTGCAAGTCTTCTCTGCGTCTCTCTCCTTAGATGACTTATTTGGTAATGCTGAAACTCAATTTCCTAAAAAAAAAAAAAAAAGCTGGGGCTGATGTAAACATTTCGCTCATATTTCGCTACAGAGCATTTCTCTCCATAAATGCAACCAAGGGTGACAACTCGTGATCATCTTAACACAGTCAGGGGCAATAACCCTTGTCTGTGACAGCGACGGAGGACTGAGCAGCTAGTGAACATCAAAGAAGTGAGAATTTTTTTATCGAGGGTGCTCGAACTGGTATCATCAAATACGGATGCGACTCATTTTTACCGTGGTTTTCTCATGGAACTCTAATTTTTAGAACTCAAGTGTATGTGCATGTGTGTAAACTCTGTCCAAAACACATAAAACTAAATAATTATAATTAACATTATTTACTCAACCAAGACACACGTTGCCAGTCTCCATGTTGGTGAATGTGTGAACCACGTCCACCTGCACTGTAAAGAAAAATCTTCCTTTTAAGCTTGAAGATCATTCTTAACAGGACAAATATTTGAATGTTTCTCCGGGGTTAACAAAGTTTCATATACCCTCATTTAAAAACTTGGGCAAACTTCAGGCAGCCAGAGATGGTTTCACAGGTCAGGCCAAAGCTGACATACAGTTGTTCTAACCTTAAATTTATTTTGCAGACTTTTTAGAAATGCTGCACTAGAAATACACGTACGTGTAGGCGATCGTTAGATTCTTACCTACGAGAAAACAGAAAATGACTAAAATGACAATTATATTTGTATTTTTAAAACAAAACTTTGAAGATGTCAGATAATAAAAAAAAATTTCCTTTCCTGATATTAGTATCGTAACATTTTGACGTGTCCTTACCCTCTATTAATTATACTAATGTCTTTTAAAAATACTTTAATCATTAAAAGCATCTGGCACACACCAAATGCAAAAAGAGTATACAAAACTGTGTCCTTAAAATTATTCCAGAGACATTTTTCAAAACATTGACCCACACAAGAAGTAACAGGATGAGTTGGAGATCGTTATATTGGACGGTAAAATAAAATAATGTCTTTTTTAACAAAATATAGAAATAAGCCGGATACAACTTAGATATTGATAATTCTGAATGCAAAAAAACTTCTATTTCTTTTAGTAGATTGCATGAAATCTCGCAATAAATATAAAGAATAATTATGTATCTTTCACTGCAAGTATTAATTGTTTAACTGTACACAATTTACATATGCTGTGTTCCGAAAATAATTCTTAAAATTTTTGTACAACATACAGTTTTCCTGAGAGCCTGGTTTCTTTTGTTGAAATATGTCAGAAATATGTTTTAAGTGTTCGAAGCTGAAGCTAATTGTTTAAAAACAAATCAGTGGCAGGGGCTAGAAGTTCAGAAAGTCGTTGTGTGATTTCTATATATAGACAGAATAGTTACGCGTGGCGAGATTTCTAGAGACTTCTTTACCAAGAGAGAGACACACACAAGTTTGGCAGAGTTTAAACTCTCTTCACTGTAATACCTAGTTATTTATCTGACAGACTAACATTACATAGGAAACTCATTTTGAGAAATTCAAGAAGTGGTAAGGAAAGATGTGGCTTCTTTATGTTTAGGCAAATACGATGGCTTTACAATCGTAGAAGTGGATGTAAAATTGTTTTCAACACTTTTTATGTGCAAAAACCAGGCATTGAATGTAGTTGATACACAATGGCGATAAACTCTACAGAATGCAACAGGACACATACAGGTCTTCTAGATGCCGCTGACCTCATCTGGAAAATTGGAATTCCAGCTACGGTCATTCCTGGAACTTTCGGAAACATCATGGTGTTGGTGATGCATCACAGATTGAAAGATACCTCGGTGTCCAGTCTGTCCTTGTACTTCAGCTGTCTGGCCGTCTCAGACCTCATCGCCTTATGGTGTGATCCCTGGTTCTGGTTCCTCAGTGCTTTTGATGTGTCTTTGAATTTCGATGTGTTATGTAAACTTCGAGTGTTTTTGTGTTTTTTAACAGGCCATACCTCCCCAATGATACTGGTAACAATGACTTTGCAAAGAACAGCGGCAATTCTTTTTCCTCTCAAAGTCAATCTTTATTGTAACAAACGGTTTGCACGTGCAATGGTGAGCGCCATCTTTCTAATCTTTATTTTATTGAATTCTCACATTTTGTATGGACACACTCTTCTCAACAACACGGAAAACAAAACAGCTGAGTGTTTTTTCAGTTTTGTCAGTAAAGAATATGAAATGTTTTTTCGAGACACTTATGGTTGGATATCTGTATGTGTCTTATCCCTGATACCTTTCTGTCTTCTGCTGGCGGCCAACTGTGTGTTGATTGGCAAACTCAGCAAGTCTCTGAAGGAAACCAAACAAAAATTGTCCTTAGGACACTCCTCTCAACTTTGTACTCGCCACAAGCAGTCTTCTTCGTTGACTTTAATGCTGATTGCAACATCTATTACATTTTGTTTACTAACTCTTCCTGTATCCATTGTCGCCGTCTATGTGACGAGGTTTTCTTCAGCAGAAGATAACAATTGTGAAATGAGTGCAATGAATGAGTTATTGCTCTCTATCACCGATGTTCTTTTTGTATCAAATAATGCTATTAATTTCTACGTGTACTGTCTGACTGGCAGTAAATACAGATGTGAAGTTGGGAAGATGTTCTTCCGCAGTAAGGAGCCAAATCTGACTCATAGAAGTAAATAAATAATCAAGTACTAAACATAATCTGTTTATGTTATGTGATTTTAAGTGAAGTCAATGGATGTTGTTGGGTTTTAGTTAAATTGCTAATAGTTTAAAAATTATGATTGTGTTTTACTTTTTGTTGTCATAAACTGATCCGCCTAGATGATACGATTTAGTCGGCAGTTCGCAAACTCAGAGCTCAGTACCATGAAGCTACCTCAAAGTAAAGAAGCCAAGAAATGCAAATATTATTTGTGTTCTCATATCCCATCATTACTCAAGGATTAGAGATGTCGCCTAGTGTCAGTTCTTTCCTCTTTCTGGTTTCAGGAACAAGGTAAGATAATTGCAAGAAAAGGTTTTATTATTTAATTGTCTGCAGCTTCCATTATTCTTGTTGCAATGTTCGTGAGTTTTACGACAAACGTGGACACTAATTTCGGCAACTGGGCCCTTAGGTGACAGTCACATTTAAGTCCTGGTTCCTAAATTAAGAAAATCTTTCAGGCAGACAATGACTACAGCCATCACTCTCTCACAACTTTCCTGCAGAGCTCTCACCCTTGTTATTCCCCGAGCAAAGGATTCAACCACGTGGCTTAACTTACAACAGTAATGAATGCTAAAAGTAAAAACCTGCAAAAATATGCAAACAATAAATAACTTATCTAGAGGGTGTCCAAGTCATATCCATGCTAGTCATCATGGCAACATTGCAGTTCTGTTAATTTACTTTTTAACTACCTTCGCTCTCACTTGTATACAGGTACAAACGGGTATCACTGTAGGTCCTAGTTGTTACGGGTGTTACCATACTTTCAGTCTCTGTCTGTGGATTCTCGCTTGTAGTGAGTTGAGGAGCAGCAGTCCAGTCGACAGTCACGAAACTCCGTTTTTTACACTATAACCGACTTAATATTCTTCTGTTTCTGTTAATTCCTCGTAGGTGTCGGAGCTTACTTTTGCGTTTAGTCAAACAAGAATGTATTGTATCGGTAATGCATTTTAACCTTATCTACCTGTCAGTAAACTCCTCCACTTTGTTGTCTCCATGCGTAGACGCTGGAGCAGATGCTGCTGTAGATGAATGTCCAACTGAGGATGAGTCTCACCAGAAAGCCCACACCATGTCTGGCATCCTCCCCACTGTACCAGAGTGTATGGCATCCGTCCGTTTCTGTCCCCCAATATCCTGACTTCTGGTAGTCCCTCAATGTCTCTAGTACCACTCCAGGTCATGGTTCTTTTGTCTTCTTTACACTACTGTCACGTGAGGACGTTCTTGGTACCAATGTGTGATCCTTATCTAAACTTAATACTTGCTTTGGTTCCATAAGGTGACCAGACGTCCCGCTTTTGACCCAATGTCCCACTTTCTGGCTTTGTGGCAAGTTCATCAATGTCCCGCTTGTCTTTAAAAATCTGAATACCGTACACTGATTCGCATCCGCGCCTTTGGTTTTGGCTTTTGCCTTTTGGCCTTGTCTTGTTCATCCCGATTTATTTTTCGTTGCTTTGCGTGCTCCGGTGTTTGACCCGTGACGATGATGACCTGCCGGCCGATGTCTTATTGCACGCGCCGCTGGTACATCGCCGGTGAAGAGACGAACATCGCCAGTGAAAAGTGGAAACACTGAAAGGACTTTTAATTGTGAAGTGCAACTTTGACAGCGAAAATCCAGGAAATCCTTGTGAAAAAATTTATGACACTATCTTGCAAGAACCGAAACTTGACAAAGAGATTCTCTCGTCTATGAAGTCCGGTTTGGGAGCCTCGCAAGATGACCAAGGTGCAGGATTATCGTCGGCATGATAATGTATTTGTTACAGGGCCTACACTTACATCCGCAAAGTCGGCTGAGCGGGAGATAAGGTAGGAATATTTTAGTTTTCTTTTTAAAATGGAATACTATAGTGGCGTGGACAGATCTGCCGTTGAAAGCATCACTACTCGGCAAAGGTCAACTCCTTTTTCGGCGTTCTTTGTCGGTGACGACACCATCATCGGCACGCGTCCTGCTTTGGCTCTCAAACGTCTGGTCACCTTATTTGGTTCCAGGACCAAATTTTCGATATCGGTTCTAGAAGTCTACCAGAAGGTTGCGCGTTGGTTGTTAATCTGATCCGGCATAATGTTTCTTGGGCGGTGAATTTCCTCAGAACTATATCCTATACACGTAAGGTCCCATACCTCCCATTGATTGAGGAATTCAGAACGAAAACGTATTAAAGTACAATCCAATCTTCTGTGTTGTTGGCCTCTTTCTGTGCGTGAGGATGAACATAAGCCGGATATTAAAACCCATGTACAAAATTATAAAAATCACTAAAATTTAGAGACTCGTTAGAACTAAACTTTACACCTACCTTGTCTTTTAAATAGCACCTTTATGCTGTCGCACGCGAGCGATGAAGACTCATCTCATTTACAATCATTTAATAATTTATCATTTAATAATGCTAATAATTTCTGTAGCAAGTCGCTTGTCGCTAAGTTTTGCATTTTTCCTGGTGAAGCTACTTCCGCTCGCATGATAACGACGACTACAGCGATGTAACCGAGAGAAGAGAAAACAATCAACATCTCATGATAGATGTGGTGTTAGGTGCTGCAGATGCTCGTTTACAGTTCGCAGAAGCTGCAAGGACGAGATATGATCAAGGAAAGAAGAAAGGACAGTATGACAGATTAAGATGATGCGGGTAGACCACGTGACATTTCTGTATGTACCTACACGGGTACCGGTTACTTGCAAGAGAAGAGAAGGTTATTCTCTGTAAGTCACCTGCATGTAGGCGACACCGAGGTACAGCACACATTGCCGGGTACGTGCACACTGTAAACATATTCCAGCGATTTATTGATATTAGTATCAGAACTGCCTCATTAGGGTACCTATGGGATAGAAGCGACATTTAACTCTTTGAAGAATGAACAAAAAAAACTTCTGGGGAAAAGAAATTTCTACATTTTTGTACACATAGGTATCCGTACTTATAGAAAATCATTTTCTCATACAAAACAAAGTTAACGGACATACACTACAACAGTCACACAAGCGACTACCGACTACGTCCAACTCAACACACACAGACACACAGATGACTCAGTTCTTGTTTATTAGTGATTTTGTTACAAGCAGAAAACTGCTTTTACCTAGTAAGACTACATCTGCGACCTCTACAAGTGGCTGCAGCTGCTCACGGGAACATGATGGGTGAGGGAGGGTGGGATGTGAAGGAGGCAGCAGCTGAACAACTCCAACATTCCTTCTCTCAACGACTTTAAGCAGGTCTGGCATGCAAAGTTGTGCTTGTCGTGAACCAGTCAACAAGAAACAATCACAGCAGGTTAATAGAGAAACAGAGTGAGATGTAGCGAGAGAGTGAAACACCGAGCACAGGGACAGGTCAATGGAGAGAGAGAAGGCGGCACAATGGGTACATCGGGTGTGAATATCTTTCCCTCCTTTACTCCCCACCTTGAGCTCCGATCTCCTTGGTGTAGAAAGTCAGCTGGTTTATGATGAGGGCGACAGCCTTTAGTCAGTCCAGGCAGGATACAGCTGACAGTAAGTTAATTAGTATCAGACGCATTTCTTAATACTCAGACAGTCGTCCCTGAGTTCTGTAGCAGACGTCAGCAGGTCTGAAGGAGGTTTGTTGTGTCTACTTGCTGTTCGTGTATTTTATTGAAGGCAATCAGCGAACTGTTCATTAAAAAACAGAATCCTGTCAACGTATGTACATGTGATATTTTGATTATTAACGGCTACTCTACAGATATATGTAGGGTTAGCAACATTTTGTTATAATGAGTGTGTAAATTTTCACTAAAAATTCTATTTTTGCTTAAATTTGTTAATATCCGTCTTACGTTCTTCTACAAACATTCTCAGGCATAGAAAGAGGCCAACAACACAGAAGTTAGGATTGTACTTTAATATCTTATCGTTGTGAAGGCTCAACCAATGGGTTCCGAAGACATTCATCGCCAGACACACCAAGCCACATTGGTCAAAGCCCGAGTCAACAACCAGCGAGCACCCGTCTGGTAAACTTAGTGTCGATAGCGAAAATTGTGCTCCTCGAATAATGGCAGATATTAAAATAAGATAAGGAACACACATTGGTACGAGGACTGTCCTCACGGTACGGCAGCGCGGACAAGTCTACAGACTCATTCATGATCTTGACCGGTACCAGAGGTCAGACATTGTAGGACTGTCAGAGGTCAGACAGGTCCATATACAAAGTGAGTCAATTAATTTATTAACTATCACACTGGCTCCACCACACACTCACCCAGTCCATACACACGCATACACACGCCACTTAGCTTGACCCAAGCGCCCTTGCTGTGTGGGATGTATAGTCTCTGATGAAAGTCCACAATTGTCCCTTGCGATCTTGCACAATTGTTCTTGTTGTCTTGAGGACCGTCCAGACGCTCGCAGAAGAAATGATGGCCGATGTTCTTGTTTGTTCGTTTTCCGGCACCGCGACGAGAGATGTGCGAAGTAGAGAGCAGGACGAGCGCTCACGGGTACCGTCCCCGTTTCTGTCACCAGCAGACCTGAAGTTTCTACGGGTAGGAACCAGCGCCTGGCTCTTGTGACAAGAGTATAACATGTCCCGCTGCACTGCCAAGAGTAGATCGTGGGTTCGCAGGGTCAGAGGTCACTCTTCTTTTAAACTCGGGCTTACGAGTGGGATGCACACCTTTTGGGCCGGTCCCTACTCGGCGTCTCTTGTCTGACTGGTAGTAGCTGACAACACTTGGTGGAGAAGACTTGAGTTGCGAAGTGATGCTCACCCTCCAAGAGTCAATAGCGAAATCGTCGATTTGGGTTCCAACACAATATTAAAAAGCTGGCTTGGGCCACACATGCACCCGATTGGTCAGTCCCTCTCGCAAACATCCTCATGTTTACCACTATGACCAATCACGCATCACCGCTAGTGTGAGACAAAGTCCCCAGACTCTGGATTTCCACATTGCCCGACACATCAACCTCCGACTGTCGCGACACCCGTCAACTTCCTTCATTCAACCCCGGTGTCCAGTCTGTGGTAACGAAAACAAACGGTGTTCTCAAGGGTTAGGGTTAGGGTTTCCATCAACGGACGTAGCCCTGAAGCGATGACTGAGCCCCCTTTACGGAGGCGGCCGCGATACCCAGGCTCAGTTAATGCTAGGGGAGATAACATTCCTACCCCTTTGGTCCAACTAAAGCCGGTTATCGTCCCTAGGGTGACCACCGTCCCTCCTCAATGTTTCTATTTCTACTCTTTCGTGACAGTCCTTGGTCGACTTCGGCATCTTGCAGGCTCGTCCACCTCACAGATACAGCCTAAAGTGTGACACTCTATAAACAGTCATCTTAAAGTTAAGGAATGTCAGAAAAATATCTCACGATATTTGCGTCTTTAAAAAAAGTATAATTTTATCATCGTTAGAGTTTAAACTATTATAATTATAGATTACAAATGGTTAACAAATAAATTAGTGTAATCTAAGGAATTAGTGTCCATGTATGTATCATCATGAACTACCATCAGGCTTTTCTCCTTTCTCTACTTTTTCGCGGTTTCCTCTCTCATTACTTTCATCACCCCGGGTGTCAATCATTTCTCTCTCCTACTGGCGGCTTGGACCAACACTGGTTGCCGACCCTACATTATTCCCGTCGTTGAATCCTTTGCTCGAGGAATAATACCAGAGGTAGGGACAGGTGTAGTGGACTTTGTGAGAGACTGACCTGTGATTATAGTAATATTGTCTCCCTGCAAGATTATGTTGACGTGGGTAGCAGGACTTAAACCGGTCACCCACAAGGCCAGTTAGCGGGGTTAGTGTCCGCGGTTGTTGTAAAATTCACAAACATTGCAACAAGCATAATAGACACTACACAGAATTGAATTAAATTCTCCTTTGAATATATCTGACCTTTTTCCTGAAACCAGAAAGACTAAAGAACTGACACTTGGCCATGTAGTCAAACCTTGAATAATGTTGAGACAGAAGAATACAACTGTGTGTATTTCCTGACATCTTTGCATCGAGACAGCTTCATGGTACTGAACTCTGACTTTGTGAATTGCCGGATAAATCTTACCTTCTAAGCTGATCAGTCTATTTAAACAAAATTCTGTAATAATTTTACAAATATTAGCATTGTCACTAAAAGCCATTAATGTCCGTTGATTTTTGTTTATAATTACGTAACTTTTGCCATCTTTAGAATTATTCATTCATTTCTAGGACTTGTTTTTAGTCGTAAACCGCGTCCTCCTGTCAAATTTGGCTCCTTATGGCGGCAGAACATCTTCACAACTTCACATCTGTATTTACTGCCTGTCAGACAGTACACGTAGAAATTAATAGCATGATTAGTGAACAAGAAAACAGCAGTGATTGAGAGCAATAACTCATTCACTGCACTTACTTCACAATTATTATCTTCTGCTGAAGAAAACCTGGTCACATAAATGCCGACAATGGACACAGGAAGAGTTAGTACACAAAATGTAATAGATGTTGCAATCAGCATTAAAGTCAACGAAGAAGACTGCTTGTGGCGAGTACAAAGTTGAGAGGAGTGTCCTGAGGACAATTTTTGTTTGGTTTCCTTCAGAGACTTGCTCAGTTCCCTAATCAGTACACAGTTGGCCGCCAGCAGAAGACAGAAAGGTATCAGGGATGCGACAACTGTATACATCCAACCATACGCGTCTGTAAAAAATATTTCATAATCCTTATTAACAAAACTTAAAAAGCAGTAGGCAGTTTTGTTTTCAGTGTTGTTGCCAAGAGTATGTCCATATAAAAGATGAGAATTCAACAAAATAAAAAATACGAAGATGGCGCTCACAATTGCACTTGAAAACCGTTTGTTACAATAAAGATTGACTTTGAGAGGAAAAAGAATTGCCGCTGTTCGTTGCCAAGTCATGGCAACCAGAATCATTGGTGATGTTTGCGCTGTTACAAAACTCAAAAACACTCGAATTTTACACAACACATCGAAATTCAAAAACACATTGAAAGCCCTTAAGAACCAGAACCAGGGATCTCCCCATAAGGCGATGAGGTCAGAGACGGCCAGACAGCTGAAGTACAAGGACAGACTGGACACCGAGGTATCTTTCAATCTGTGCTGCATCACCAACACCATGATGTTTCCGAAAGTTCCAGGAATGACTGTGGCCGGGATTCCAATTTTCCAGATGAGGTCAGCGGCATCTAGAAGACCTGTGTATGTCCTGTTGCATTCAGAAGACTGTGTTGTCATTTTTTTTAAAACTAAACTCAATTCTTGGTGTTCGGGAAAAATATAATTTAAAGAATCTTGAAACTTTCAACAATTCAAATGTGAAATCATCGGATTTGTTAAAACCTAAAGCTAAGAAGCAGAATTTGTCCTGAGACGCCGTAAGATGTGTTTCTCTTGGTGCCTTATATCTTTCAAATAATTAAATGTATCCTGAAGAAAAATTGAATTCCTTCAAATTAACAAAGACCCAACGGGTTTTTTTTTGTAAAAAGATCTGGAAATTATCTGTTCTTCGCAAACATTCCTTCTAGAAATAATAGTTTCATCTATCGACTATCTACCTGCGTTCGTAAGGGAATATTTTTTTTAATTTCAGAAATACCTTGGACAAACTTAAAAAAATATTTTAAAATATTTTAGCAAAAAGAATCGAACTTTAAGGAAAAAGTTGATATTATACGAAAATTAGCGCTTTTATATCTTTCTCAACCCTAAAATAAAATTAATAATAATATAATAATCATCATCACCATCCCCATCATCATCGCCATCACCATTATCATGTTAACACGAAGTCCTTAAATATTTTTGTGATTCCTATGTTTTTTGTCTTTGAGGTTATTAATAAAACTGTATATTTAATAGATGCGCAAGTAGACATCAATATGTGAAGATACTAATGTCTCAAAATGACCTTTTCAAAAATGTGCTTAATATCCAGTAAAGACATTTTTAAAATGTGCTCACATGTTTAACGGTTTGATTACAAATACAAATATAATTGTCATTTCAGTTTTCCGTATTTTCTTTTTGCAGATCAATTTTTTTTGCAGAATAATTAGGAGGTAAGAGTAACTATTAGTGTTTTCTCATTTGGTTCATACAGGTGTGTACAACTTTGTGGTAAAGATTAGCCTTACCTGTGAGCAGCTGTGTGCTGGACATTGGTGTAAGCTGTGAACAACCTTGTGGTTAACATTGGCCTGAGCAGTAAGACCATCATGGCTGTCTGAACGTTTGCCCAAGTCTTTAAATGAGGGTTTAGTACAAACTTTGCTAATCTTGGAACAACATTCATTTATATTTGTCGTGTAAACAACTGTCTTCAAGCTTGAAAAGGCGACTGTTGTCTGTAATAAATAGTGCCATGGTTCACACATCCACCAACATGGAGACCGGCAACGTGTCTTGGTTGAGTTTCCACCCTTGTAATATACACTGATGATTAAAGTAAGAAATGTGTGTTTTATAGAGTGATTCCGACTGTGTGGCTGTTACTGTGAGGTGGGTGAGTCTGCAAGAGGCTGAAGTCGACTTTCCGGTCCCAGCAGGTTCATAGAGGAACAGAATGAGATGTAGCGAGACGAGAGTGTGGTGACCGAGCACACGGACAGGTCAGTGGAGAGAGAGAGGGGGGTAGGATAGTTACATCGGGAAGATTTACAAGATTTACAATCACGCAAAAAAATTAATCCAGCGACAACCTTAAAAACTAAAAGTAGTTTTCCCACTGTGGCCATGGTTATCAAGCGATGGTAAGTCTATATTTGTCCTGTAAACAACTGTCTTCAAGCTTGAAAGGGCGGTTGTTGTCTTTAATAAATAGTGCCATGGTTCACACATCCACCAACATGGAGACTGGCAACGTGTGTCTTGGTTGAGTTTCCACCCTTGTAAAATACATGTACACTGATGATTAAAGTAAGAAATAAACATACACTGCTTTGATGGACTGGTGCAATCAACACTATTTTACTCCTCACTTTTACTTCTAACTGTGTGTTAAATGTCTGTATGGGTATGTGAGCAAAGACAAATTTCTGTCCTCCTGGGCAGACAATAAAGTCTGTTTTGATTTGATTTGATTTGATTTTGATTTGAAATGTGTGTTTTATAGAGTGAGTCCGACTGTGTGGCCGTTACTGTGAGGTGGGTGAGTCTGCAAGATGCTGAAGTCGACTTTCCGGTCCCAGCACACGTGACATCCACGCCCCACTGTGTCCACACACGTTGTTACATTCCACTAAACACAAAGACCTGTCTGTTGGTTTCTCGTTTGTTTTAAGACAGGGTTTGGACCTACAGGCAACGGTAATTATCTACAGCTCAAACTTTAAATATGCTAGAATCCTATATTATTCTTGAAAACCACAATGTTCATACAATGCTTACAGAGTTTTTCTCAGATTGAGTTTCCGGATGAGTGTCTCCAATATGCAAAGAAAACTTACACTTACTTTCAGCAGCATCCGCGGAACGACAACACACACACAATGATGTATCATGTCTGTATCATTTCGTGTTCAAACTGTGTAACTTTAAGACACTAATTTGAATTAACTGTGTAGTCAATTGTTAATTGGTTTCCTGTGTGAGATTGTGTGTAAGGTGAAGTGTGAAGTAAAGGCGAGTCATCATCACAAGGTTTGCCTCCATCACCTGACGATAGTCTGATCCTCATCTCACCGGCTGTTTATCGTCACATCGCTCACTTCTTTGATGTTCGCCAGATGCTTCGTCCTCCGTAGACTTCGGTGTCTCGCAGTCACCCACCTGACAGCTACACCTGAGTGTCTGACACGCTCTGTAAAATGTCTTCTTTAAGTTAAAGAAGTTGTAGAAAATAAAATCTCGGGATTTTGCATTTTAAGAAAAGTATAATGTTTTTCAATAGTTTTCAAACTATTACTAAATATGGATATGACTCGTTGTTAAGGAAATAATTTAATTAGTGAATTCATGTGTTTCTCCATAAACTAAGGTTGGCTCTTATCTTATCTTATCCTCCTCCATAGTGGCTCAGACTTACACTGGTTGTCACCCTTACCTTAGAATCTCAGTTACACAAAGACTTCTTACTACCTTCGCTTTCTCCGGGTACTCTTAAGTTTTCCATCCCGTATACTTTGCAAGTTCAAACTTAAGTGTATGTGCACACACACACGTTAGTAAATATAATTAACAGTGTAGTACAATCCTGGCTTCTGTGTTGTTGGCCTCTTTCTGTGTAAGGACGTTTGTAGAGAAACGTAAACCGGACACTAACACATTTGAGAAAATGATATTTATCACAGTCATTAGGGCGAAATTTTTACCTCACTAGTCCTTTACCTAGCATGCCGCTCATTCCTCTGTTAAAAGTGAGGTACCAAGACTTATCTCATTTACAAGCTTTATGGTGAAACAATTCCTTTAAAAAAGTCTTTGGGACCGGTTATAGTGTGGTTGTCCATACCCTGCAAATGTTTTACCATGGAACCGTAGCCAGAAAACAGTGTCAAAGGTTTCATAAAGTGAAGAAAAAGAAGTAGTACCCACGGAGTCTGGAACCGTATTTATATCCAGAAATAAGTAGCTTGTCGCTGAGTTCTCCATATCTCTTGGTGAAACGACTTGCCCTCGCTTCATAACGACGACACCAGCGATGCAACCAAGAGAAGGGAGAATAATCGAAGTAGCTACGTGCCTGACAAGGGAGAGTATAGGATGCTGTACCAGTGCCTGCTGCTGTGAAGACGGCCCGGCATTAGTCAATGGATTTTTATCCTTCTTCATTACCATTTCTTTATCTTTTAAAGAAATATCTGAGGAAGGAAGGCCCTAGCATTACACCTGCAGATGTTGAAAATACTGGGAAAATAATTTACGATTACAATGACAGGAGATGTCGTCTGCCCTGGAATCCGCCATAACTCTCAGTATCAGTGTCTGTTATGTGCTGCAGCTGCTGGTTTGCAGTTCCCAGAAGCTGCGAGATGTGATGAAGGAGGGAAGGACAGTATGACACATTAGGATGAAGCGGGTAGACCACGTGACATTTCTCCATGTACTTACACTGGTACTGGCTTACTTGCAATAAAGAGAACGTTATTCTCTGTCACCTGCATGTAGTCCACCAAGATAAAACACCACAGAACTAGATGGTATGCACCAAATGAGAAAACATAATATTTTCTCTAAAAAATAAAATCACTCTGCAGACTTCTAGAAAAAATCGACTGAGAGTACCTGTATGAGGCGATCGTTATTTTTCTACTAAAGACAAAACGGAAAAGGATTTAAATGACAATTATATTTGGAATTTTTAAACTAAACATTAAAAGACATAAGCACATTAAAAAAATTATTTCCTGGTATTAGTATCTTCACATATTGACGTCTCCTTGCGCATCTATCAAATATACAGAAGACCTTTATTTATGTCAATGGCGGGAAAATAGTGCAAAGGCTTTATTCCATCATGATGATGATGATGATGATGATGACGACGACGACGACGACGACGACGACGACGACGACGACGACGACGACGACGAC
>SRHC01003545.1:230064-289579 GCA_004794325.1 Pomacea maculata | reverse complement strand
TTTTTTTGCTGTTTTGTTAACATATTTTACTATTTTGTGATCTTGCTCAGCGCAAAGAGTCCGTGTTTTGGCTGAGATATTACGCTTTATAAATTCCGACTTATTATTAGTGGAGTAGGTATCAGGTCGAGCGGTTTCCAGACATTAGCCGGGTAAATATCAGGTAGAGCCACCCCTGGTACCGGCGAGGCAGCCTGCGTATAAGCAGAATGAAGCAGCAACAGGATTCAGGAGTAAACGAAGTCAGCAAAATAAGCTTCAACGAAATCGTCGTAGTCAGCAGATGCTATGCCAACAATTATAAGACAAACTACAAAGTGTGTTGATTGCCTAGTTTTGTTGTTTATTTTTTTTTTTATTTTTTTTTTTTGAATCATCATTTAACAAAGATTTTATGATAACTTTTATTTAAAGTTCCATTCCTTTGGGTGTTTCTGAGGCAGGAAGGGTGAGGTTCTTGTGCAGGTATGTGTGGTGATGACAGCTAAAAGTGTGAAACAACGACTGTTGGTGAGGTTGACGTGTGGTGTAATCATCCGAGTGTCTGTAGAGTACTGACCAACGTCCGTAGTTGTGATGCGAGAAGTCGTTGCCCAGGGCAACATGGAGAACTCAAGGCCAAGACTGTTCTCATCAATTGTTAAGTCCAGACTCCATTTACCCATTTTGCCGTAACTATAATGCGGTTGGAAAGATACCCTGGGGTAAAGGAACTGGACATCGCTTTGTTTCCCTTCTACCCGGGCAAGTGCTTACTCATTCCATAACCACGACTCTTTGACAAAGATACACACTGAGTACATATACATCGCATCTTTTCTGTTCTGCCTCGCTGCTCCATCCTAGAGAACAGCCGTTACATCATGTGTATCGGCAGGAAGAGCAGGTTCAAAGGCCAGGCATCAAGTTTAGAACTCGAATTCTAACAATCACGATAACTAATTTGAGACTGTATCACCTTATGTCATATTTCTCTTGCAGAAAGATTATTATCAGGGTACTAATATAATTTTCTGTTTTAAATCTGGTGCATTTCAATATCCTTAGCCTGATAATGAGACTTAATTTAGAGAAAGAACAGTATTCGAAACATTTGAACAATTGTGCAAATAATTTGAAATAAAAATGAGACAGTTGAAAGTTTATTTTAAATAGAATATATCAGTATCCATTAAAAAGTGTATTTTACAAAAGTTTGCTTTGTGTCTAATGGTCTACAAACAAAGAAAATTGTGACGATGGTCACCATATAATCCTAATTGGAAGAAGGCGTTTTCTCGAACAATTCATGCCAGGAACTGGGAAATCGAAGAACGTAGAAAGCAAATAAGACGGAAAACTAATTTTGAAAAACCTTTATACAGTAGTTGTGAGTAAGATGTTACCTCGGGTGTGGCTCTCTGATAAGAAAATACTCAACAAACAACTTATCTTTTCACATTGTGCATAATGCTTGCATACTCTCAAGCAAATCTCTGTTCATAATCAAGATATTCTGGCCCCCAAATTCAGTGGAAATTACATATTTACTTTCAAGAGTTCTGAAAATAACGATAACCAAATGTTTAAATGACTGGCATGATCGACTTGTGTAATTTACAAAAAGAGGAAGATTTATTATGCCTAAGGGACTGAGATGTCGATACTTGTGATGTGAGGTATAAATAACAGCAGGTGACAGAGGGAAGATTTCAAATAAAACATGTTAAGAAAAACTTCATTAAAACTAATTATAACCTCTCCTTTGAAACGTAAGAAAATTGACGGGTAGGGTTAGGTTTCTGTTCCACTATGAAAGATGTGAATTTTATCAGTCTGAAGCTGCAATAGGAGTCTGTAATGAAGTTGAAGTTTGGACCATGAATTCAACAGTATTGCACGATGCTTCCGTTTTAGTCTGGAAAGTCGGAGTTCCCATCACCATTGCTTCTGGAACTTTCGGGAACATCATGGTACTGTTGGTCCAGCGCCGAATAACGGACAGTTCGAGCTCCAGTCTGTCCCTGTACTTCATGTGGCTGGCCGTTTCGGACCTGTTAGCCCTGTGGTCTGATCAGATATGCTGGTTTCTAGCTGCCTGCGACGTGTTCATAGATTACGAGGTGGTGTGTAAGCTTCGGGTGTTTCTGGGGTACTTCACCGGCCAGTCCTCTCCCGCCATCCTGGTGGCCATGACCTTTCAACGCGCCGCCTCCATTTGGTGGCCCCTCAAGGTCGGTGTCTACTGTAACGAAAAATTTGCTCGCGTGGTTATGGTTAGCATCATCGTGTTTATAGTTCTCCTAAATTCACACCTCCTGTATGGCCACTCGCTCCAGAACCAAAGCGGCAACGAGACAGCCAAATGCTTTTTTAGTTACGTGAGCCCGGAGTACGGCGACTTCATGAACTTGGTGTACGGGTGGGTGGATACGACCTTTTGTTCCATCCTCCCTTTCTTTCTCCTGTTTGCGGCCAACAGTGCTTTGATCTGGAAGGTCAGGACTTCGCTGCGAGAAACTAAGCAAAATCTGGCCTCTGGACACTCCTCGCAAATTCAAGCTCGCCACAAGAAATCGTCGTCGATGACGGTGACACTCATTGTCATTTCTATCGCCTTCATCGTCCTGACCCTTCCACTGTCGATGTACTTCGTCTACGCCAGGACGTTTTCCCAGGGAGCCGACGACGATCCCACCATCGCCGCCGCCAACGAGCTGGCTCTAGCATCCACCAGTGTATTATTCTTTTTTAATTATGCCATTAATTTCTACATATACTGTCTGACTGGTAATAAATACAGGACCGAGTGTGCCAAGCTGTTCTGTCTGTATAATGACAGCAAGTCCTCTTGAATTGCTTCTTACTTTTGCAAACGCTTTTTACATCAACACATCGGCGTGTGGTTAAAGCTTTAAGTTTGTACCAGCAGTAGTGTAGGAAGGGGGACTGGCAAGGAGGCAGCCGCTCCCTCAAAAAAAAGAAAATGGGGACAAGAATGTGAACATCGTGTCCTGTCAGGATGCCCCCTTCCCAAGGCCGAACTTCTTACGCTATTGAGCAGTGATTTAGCAAAGAGTTTTATTTTGTGTCAGTAAGAGGGATTAAACATTGGGTAGGCAGTAATTATTCCCTTCCTGACGGGGAATGCCCCAAGCTTCCGTTTCATATTCATGGCTCATCGTTCATAGTAGTTTTTTACTTTGTGCAGTTTCCTAATCTGTGCACAGGATTTTTTAATTTTCAAATACATGTACGCTCTTGTCCGGCGCGATAAGATTGGTGAATAGTGCATCAAGAAAAAAGATCACTTCATTTCATCTACAGCCATGATGGGGAAGTGCAGGTGTGTTTCAAGGAGAAAATACAAAGGCGTGTCTGGTACGTGCTGTTTTGTCCTCTCGTGTGTCTTGTTTTCACTTTTTTCTTGCTTTGTATCTTTGACATTAAAAGGAAACATGTCGGCTGAAATTAGATGTTATCTCTCTCTCTTACCTGTGCAATCCTTCCTGGTCTGAACTAGGATCAGGAAGAGAGGTCATGGACTCCAATTTCTTGTCAGAAAGGATGGAAAACAAGCGCTGCAAGAGGATGTAGAGGTCATGTTGCTGACACAACAGCACAATAGACAAACTACACAGATGTTTGTGAATGTACCAAGCAACTCGTGTGGCGGCAGACGCTTCTTCTCTGACCCGCCGACTGGAATTCTCTGCCCACTTCTATTTGAAATGTATCTTACAATTTTCAAGCCCACAATCAAAATCTACTTTTATTTAAAAATATGTTTTATACTCAAGCGAATTCTTCCACTTATTTCTCGGTTCTTCATCTTCATGCCCTTCGTTTAAATTTGCTACGTGTTTTCAGTTTGTTGCCTCCTGCGTCTTTCTTTTGTTGTGTAAATGTAAATTATTTTGGTAGATTTTCGTGTACTGCGCGTTACGTTTGCCGAGATATAAAATCTACAACAATAACAATGATGACAAGAAATAATCATATTATTATTACACCACCACCACCAGATTGAGCTCAGTTAGTTTTGTCAATACGTCATACAGAGACATGCGCAGTGCTTCGTTGGGTGGTCGAGAGGGACTTCGAGACGGTCGACCGATTTCTAGGTAACAAGTGCGGGAGGGGCATTTTCCTCACCTACCGGCAACAATTACCGGCACATCCCCGTCATCAAGGAGGGCGTTCGTAAATACGATCGAGCGAACATGGCTCTTAAGACGGTTTTTTTTTTTTAGCGTTGCCCTGCATCATTTTTTAGTGATGGTTCTCTTAAGAAACAATTACATTATTACTTGTTCTCTCGATAGATATCAGCACGAGCTCGGTAACTAGGATCACTTCAGGAACGTCTGGTAAGTAAAAGCGGCTCTCTCGGGATGAATAAGCACTCGATCTCCGCGGATGCGCAGCATGACAGTCTATAATTTATGTGAATTCATCATCGTCGTCATTATTATCATCATTCCCATTTTCGGGATGGGAAGGTAGGAGGAACCTGATTAGATGCAGCAGCGGCAAAGGCGCGCAATCGTGGTTGGTCTTGTGAACTGTTTCGCAGGTTCCTCACTAGAAGGCCTGTCCACTCCTCCACCTTCGTCATCCACTTTTCTTGTGCTCCATGTGGAATTATTTATCAAGCGAGGTAAGTCATTGTAATGAGGCAACTTGTGGAACTCCAAGACAAGTGTCTTGTTTCCGAAGTTAGAAAGTGTTGTCCAGATCCCGCAGATGGGTTTTACCCCTGGAGTCACAGTCATAAGTGACAGCAAAGATACCCTGGAGCAAAGAACTGTGAAGTACTGTCTGCGTGGTCTGAGCATCGCATTGTAACTACGAAAACAAGACAGTTTTTTTCACTTGACTTACTCATGTTGCCCTAGACAAACAACTTACTCTCGTTTCATACCTTTCATGTTTCCATCACAACCGACCATGTTCAGGGTGGAAAATACTTAATATTTAAGTAATACTCAAGGAAGAGGTGCATTTTCGGTGGAGGTTTGAAGGATTTAATTATAGGCAGTTGGTGGATATTGAAAGGGAGAGACTTTCTTTGTTTTGCTGCACAGTAGTTAACAATGTTTGGACAATAGGTTGATGTTCTGGTGGCAGGTATAGTTAGGATACAGTCATCAGACGAAAAGCGTACTTGTCGAGCTCGGACGTAGGAGTTCAGAGAAATATCAGGACAGGAACATGCAAAGAAATTAAAACATAGAGAATGTGACGGATGGTGCTGATCTTGCGAAGATCATAATAACTGACAGACAGCTGTAACTTGTCTTTCAAGTGTCATGTCTGCAGTGACAGTGAATGCCAGACTACTGACGGAAAGCATAACGGTGATGTTGGTTTCGCCCACCTTGATGTGATTTGGCAGACTGACGAACGAAGGTTGATTTCGTCTTCTATAACATAGGAGGGCTTCCATTTTATTACCGTTTAGCTGAAGCTTTTTTTACCACTCAGTGCTTGACATCGCTGAGACAGTGAGATAGGAGCTGAACCACGTTAATGCAGGTCCAGAAATCCCGTAGAGGGTGTGTAGGAGCAGAGAGAGGTCCATGATGTCGAATGCAGCATACAAGTCCAGAGAGAAAAAGACAGATTGGAGACTTGGGGGTATGCCCGAATAATCCAGGGAGGGGAAGATGTGATCGTTGTTAATCCGGGCCTCGACCGACCCGGCTTGATGTTATTTTTGCTTTGCCTAATTAAAATCTTATCTGTGGGCTTGAACGCCGGATGGCACCCATTTCCTCTCCAAGCCTCCGCGAAGCCCATACCCGTCTACTTGAAGGGTCACCAAGGTCGCGAATACGTGGGCACAAGGGTCTGGCCGGGACTTTCCTTAAGGAAAGCTTTCTCCAAGATGCCTTGTTAACATCGAGGATACGTGCCTTTACATCATCGTTAATGAGCCTGGCACACCAAGGTTTGACACTGTGGGGCACCGTCGGTCCGCGGGGCACTCTGGTAAACCAAAGCTCCAGTATTACTCGTTGGATCTTACCACGTTTGTTTCACACCATTTTCTCCAGCATTATAATCATCATCACCATGACCACCACCACCACCACTGACAACGCCGTTTTCGTCAGGATGACGTCATAACTTTACCGGCAGGAACACGTACGTCACGTTTATGACAACGACATCACAGTTAAACCTCGGTATCCGAATGTATCCCGTCCATAAAAGTGGTTATAATTACGACTGTCCCTATAGGACGAGCTCCGTTTTCACTATTCGTCAGTTAATAATTACTTCCTCTTTCCGGCACATCCGGATAACCCTAGCTATTTTCTTCAATCTCATAATCCTATACCTCTTATATTTCCCTCAATCATCGTCTGCATCGAATAATTACAGTAAGAAACGATGAGATTCTGATAAACCATTGAATGAAAGTTCAGGTTGTTGGGCGAGAGGAGAGAAGTGTTATGGGTAGAGTCAAAGACGAAGAGCGCATCTTAAGGTTCATAATGAAAACTATTAAATTTTCCAATTGCAAGGAGTGGTTACAGAATCAACACCACCTGAAGGAGTCAGAGTTACTGGCTGACTATGCATCATCACACTTACGATGATGCACGTGCAGAAGGCCAATACACCATCCAGTTCGTCCTTTTTAAGTACAATCTTTATACAGATGCGCGCGCAGCCTCACTCAAATTAAGAGGAAGTCGTTCTTTAGAGTGGGAACTAGTAGTTCCAATAATGGGGTAGAATATTAATAACCTCATTTGTTATAGCGGAAGCAAGCGGGTTTGAATAGTACGGTAGAATATTTTTTAAATATGTGAACTTTTCTGGTGGAGAGTTTTGTAGAATTTACTGATGGCGAGAACACAAGATGCTAAGTACACTGACCGCACATGGACTCCAATAGAAAAGACGTGGAGGTTTCACAGGTGGTGTTGGCAAAAGGGGATTCGGTGACAAAAAAGTCTATTTGGACAGCTGGAGTTAGGATACCGAGAATTCGGATACCGAGGTTTAGCCGAGCCAGCCTCCTTGATTTTTAGTAGCATGAGAACTCTTTGTCGTCAGTGATATTAGATTAAATGTTGTGTAACTAGCGATCCAACACTACCTCAGTCAAATGAGTGCATTCTGCTTCTTTGTTTGACAGGTGAGATCATTGGATGACATTGAGCACAACAATAACCCCGCCACACCTCCCTCTCCCCCGACGCACAATCCGAATAATGTTGTTGTTGTTGTTGTTGTTGTTGTTGTTGTTGTTGTTGTTGTTGTTGTTGTTGTTGTTGTCGTCGTCGTCGTAGATAATTCTCAAGCAAACATGATGTAACAGGAAATTGTACGTACGTGTCTTTTGTCTTTTGAAAAGCTGTAAATTCTGTATATTCCTTCGTAAGGAAACCTTTAAAATATTAATATATTACTATATATGTCGTGAACACAGTGAACCGTTCCTTTGTCCTTACAATGAGTCGACTACGCTCGGACTGTCGTTAAGATTTCGAAGGGTGAAGACCTACAGACCAAAGCTGTCATTGTGCCTCTTCTCTTGCTTATTAATTGTGAAACTTTCATTCCATATACACAGGTAAATTTGCAAGTCGGGTCTGTTACTATCTGAGTGATTTCATAGATTTATAAAATTCTACAATGATAAACATCAAAAGCTGTGTGTGATTTATACTTGTACTACAGACAGCAACTGTAATGGAATGTTTTGTCCTCTAAAGTTTTCAACACTTGACATCTGCCGCTGTGGTATTTAATGAGTGAGAATAAATGTTATAACTCAAACACGTCGGAAAATTCTAAAACTGATGAACTATTCTGACAGCAATGCAACATATCTATTTAGTGATTAAATTAAAATAACAATAGTATGCTTGTGTAACTATACTCAGGTATTGGATGTGCGGTGACCAGTCAGTGAACACAGTTTATTTGTTCAGCATAAACGCTTTTCAGATGTGATTGAAGTCCATTTAGCAAGCCTCGATGATATATGGTCTTGGCACCAAATTAATTCTACATTCGAATTGTTTGCCCTGATATTGGGGTGGGGCGGTGGGTAGGGGTTCGACTGCCTATTCATGTTTATTTTCCGTTACCTTGATTTTCAGAGTTAACAGGCATTTGGGGTACTTAATGCATTTTTTCAATCTGAAATCCATCCAGACATCTTGGATCGCAGCACTTGTACTTGAACAGCGGCGACTTGTTTCTGAGAGGATAAATCTTTTCATTGTAAATACAAATATTAGAGGATCTTATGGGATATGAAAACTCTGTAACCTGGTGTTTTGTGAGCTCAACTGTGAAGTACCAAGTTGCTTATGCTGGAAGACTAGCTTTGTCCATCCCGGCATCTATTGAAATGTGTGCTTGATTAAGGGTGGATAAGTAATAATAAGTAAAGGCAGCTGAATGGGAGGATTGAGATCCACCCTAGACACGGCTATACACTTAAATCCACTGACCAGACTGCCTCTGAGCTATGGGTCTCATACAAAAATTATTGATAATGTGATATTAATGAAGTACTAGCCTGGTGTGCGACATCGTCCACACGAACTGGTTTGGTGTAGGACATCATTCACAAAGCTGGCTCCAATAAAAAGGCCAAAGAATGGTTGGCGTATAACTTTCTTTTCTTTTCACATAAATAGAATGCTTGTAACAGGCAGTGACTTCTGTGATACAACACCGTTACATTGTGATAGATTTTAATTGTAGTTAGCAGTTCCAATCATGGTCCTTAGAAATGCTCATTCTTGTGACCAGAATATTCAAATATTTGACGGCATATTGCTTCAGGTCTTACTAATACTTCGTGAAAATATCGCAGTGATGAGATTATTTTATAACACTGGGAAAAATTCCTGTGAACAACCATCTACAAGAAGCTGGGAAGAACAACTACTCAATTGACAGGTTGGGGATGTAGGATGCAGGACAGGGGTATACAGTAGTATCCGTTCTGTGTTTTGCCCCATTTCTTGACCACATATAAAATTCACTAAATGCTTAAAAACCGATTATCTCACACTTTGTGAAATCCGCAGACAATAGAACACCGAAAATTCTAAGCTACAAAATTAACAAAACACGTTTCTGTTAATTTCTGAACGCTCTAGAACAAAAATACCTTTGTCTAAATTATGAAAAACCCAGGAGTTATCGATGCTTGATGCTCACTCTGGCTCTCGCGATATTATTAACGAACACGAGATTGGCAGCTGCCTCATCCAAGAAAAGGTACTACGAACGGGGAAATAAATAAAGCTGAAATATTGTTTTAAAATATCATCAAGAAGGAAGGTATTTTTATATCACAACCACTTCAAATATTAACGATTTAATTCAATTGATAAATTAATCTAATTTTAAGCCGAAAGGTATAAAGTACTCATATAGTCCTTGAGCATCTAGCGTACGGTTGTTTTTTTCATAAAACATCAGCATTGATGCGTAAACATATCGGAGGCATTAGCTGCGGTACCCAGCAGACATTTCTTTCGTGTTTAACTGCTATTGCCATCATATTTGCCACTCAATCTGATATCCTATAAACTAGAGTCTCTACTTACCGTTCCGTTAGCTGATGACGTAGGTGTGGGCGAACCTTGGTCTCTACTTACCGTTCCGTTGGGGGATGACGTAAGTGCAAGCGAACCTCGGTCTCTACTTACCGTTCCGTTGGGGGATGACGTAAGTGTGAGCGAACCTCGGTCTCTACTTACCGTTTCTTGGCGTCGCGACGTATGTTTATGTTTGTCTTGCGCGTGTGTATGTGTGTATGTGTGTGGACAAGAGCAGCAGAACCAGGCAATAATAATGACAATTCCCTTGATGTCCTCCTTCTGAGGAAATCACACGAACGCTAATTGCGGTGAACTGAACTTACGCGCACAAACTGTCTCTAGCTCTGATATATGTTGTATAATACATAATTATAATCAACCCGCGAAATGTAGTGATCAGAAAGCAAGAAAAGTTCAGTAAAGAAAGAGGGTGGATGGCAGATGTATTTATACTGTTTGTGTTCTTAATACTGAGAGGCGGTAATTATTATAACTTGAGTTCATCGTTATAGAAGCTTCTATTTTGACATGAACAAAATGTCCACATACAGAAAAATGTTTTGCCTTCCTGAGCAGTGCCCAAGGAACTTGTTAAATAGAACGAGAGTCAAATAAAATGATTCAAAAGCCTTTTCAAGCATTTCTATCTAATATATAATCGAGAGATAGCAAAATGTCTTTGGCCTGACCAAGGGTGGCGCTAACTGGATGCTGAATGTATTTTTCTATGTTTGGGATGACAAAGCCAAACGTGTTCTGTCTTGAAACTGGAACAAAGATATAGGCATGTATTCTTTTTTCTCTACCCTGTCTCCTTCCATCAGTTCGTCTCTCCACCTTTCTCTCTGTGTGCGTGTGGGTGTGTATGTGCGTGCCTGTGCATGTCCATATATGTGTGTGCGTGTGTCTCTGTGCATGTCTGTATTTGTTTGTGCGTGTGCGTATGAATGTAACCCCGTAGTATCTTGTAATATCTAGGTGGGCACAACACCAGGAACAGTTTCCATTGCACTTTAAGTTATTTCCGTTCTTTGTCCTGTCTTAGTTATCGTGTTTCAAGGTGACAAAACACCTACTGGATACATTTCAAGTCTGAGCCATACAAGTGTTAACCACATTATGGGTTTCGGGGTGAAAATCAACATCAAAGCTGCAGACATCATCACGAGGCCTACATGGTGACTTAATTACACGTTTACGGTTACACACTACCCGGGACTTCTTTGTATCCGTTTTTCTTCTCTTTATTGTTGGTGCAACCCTATACGGACTACCTTTGTTTCTTGTGTACCTCATCCTACTCAGGAAACAGACGTAGATTACTATCTGCTAGAAAAGGCACTTCTTCTTGTTCACACCAACTCGGATATACAGGAGGAGTATTCACAGGCCATTTGTTTTGTCGGTGACAGCAGGAATCAGAGTATTTTTACAGAGCCCTTCGTCGGCTCCTAATAAAGTCTACTTCTCTCCTCAACTGCATAGAAATAATAAGATGTGAATATGATCAAAGGTGGAAAATAAGGGAAGGAGAGAGGAAAACTAGGTTGTAGAAAAAAACCAACGATGACCGGCAAAGGTCATCTTCTGTCCTGGTGCGATTTATTTATGGCAGCAGCCTACATTGCACTTTTAGAAATAACTTTTTCTGCAGGCAACTAAGATTTAATCTCAGCGAATTACCATGAAAAAAATCGTAGACTTTCCTGGTTTTACTTTTCATATCCTCAACTGTTTCTAAAAGTTAAGATGAAAGCGATACCGTCATGAGTTAATCCAGACAATCGCCAGCTTATTTCCTCAATGAAGTGTGTCATCTCAAATTCCTTTTTTACTTATCTGTTTCTTCACCCACTCCTGTGGACCCCTGGCTTTGTTACTTGTGCCGTGCCGTGTCTTGGAGTCCTGACCCGACGAGTGGTAATGTATGGTATCCTCAGGGTTGTCCATGGGACATATTTTTCTATCCCGTCCCATCCCGTCCCATGGCAATTTATGCCTGTCCCATCCCGTCCCATCCCACGGGATGTTTCCCATGGGATTCCCATGGTATTAACAATCCTATGGACAACACTGAAAACCACTTTTCGGCTTTTGTTCTATAATTCCTGCTACTTCACATACAATAGATGATTCAGAGGAAAGATTTAAATCCTTGATGAATGAAATAACAGTAAATTTATTTTGCAATATCAAGTATCGACTACCATGGGAAATACAAATGTGTGCTGTCCCATCCCATCCCATCCCATGGGACGTTTCCCATGGGATTCCCATGGGATTCCCATTCCTATGGACAACACTGGGTATCCTGCAGGAGACTTTCATTTCAACCAGGTTATATCATGCCAGGAATATAACAAAGTTTCTGTCCGCTGATATATGACTGTTTTCTTGCTTTATACTTTCTGCTACAATAATGGTGCATGCCATGTGTGATTACATGCTGTCTTCATACTATACTGTTTTGATAAAGTTGACTAAACAACATGTTATCTAATTGTACTTTAATATTTACAAACAAGATCACTAAAAAAAAGTCTTGATCTTGCCGGATGTTTTTGCTGGACGTCGATATGGGTAAATAGGATACAAAAGCTAACCGTCCAACCTTCCCGCAAACACCCTCCCTGACTCCCCCAACTTTCCCCG
The DNA here is from genome assembly GCA_004794325.1 of Pomacea maculata. Taxonomy (NCBI): domain Eukaryota; kingdom Metazoa; phylum Mollusca; class Gastropoda; order Architaenioglossa; family Ampullariidae; genus Pomacea; species Pomacea maculata. The sequence goes on along the minus strand of SRHC01003545.1, from coordinate 277,364 downwards.
TCCTATGTGCGTCACAAACACCTAACGAACTACACCACCAGGTCACGTGATCAGATCACAGAACACAAAACATAGTCCCCGTTGTCGACTTGACCTCGAAAGCGAGAGAACAAGTTGCTTCAAAGCCCTCGCCACCAGAATGTACGTGTTGCTGGGCTTCAGGCCATGCAATGAGTTACGATGTCTGCTCATGTTTCCTATCATGTGGACAAGGCTAACCTTTTCCCTAATTTATTTCAGAAAGTTCAGCTCTAAAATAGCTCGTCATGTCAGTGTACATTTGCTAATCTTTTGGAAAACAAGCGAGATTATTCAAGATTTAGGTGAATGAAATATCTCAAATATCTCATAATGAGTAGTTGTGAATTTCTTTGTTTATAAACAGAGGAATAAAAGAAAGAAATTGTAGATGAATATATGCAGGCTTTTATTATGCAATCATGTATTTAGCTATTTGAGCTCTCTGATCAATGCATCATTCAAGACCTTGATGTGTGAATGATGTTGAGAATACACTTTTTTTTAATCACATCTCCCCTCCTCCACGTGGAGGCGACCTTAACAAACAGGGAGATGAACTCAGAATAGACAGAAGAGACGCCAGAAGATAAGTACATCAGGGGTTGATACGTGCTACGTCAGACAGACGTAGGCGGGCCGAGAACTGCCAGACAGTATATCTGGATCCTGTTTCCCGGGTATGGGTGCGAAGACGTCAGGGGTGGCCCGGATGTTCTCTATACAAGTTTGTAATGCTGAGAGTCGCCACGGAGTTTTTAAGTGAACATGATGTTGTTTGTTCTTGTCATCAGCTTCTCTTGCATTCTGCGTGCAGGTGAGAATTCTTCTCTTTGTGTTCGTGTCTCTGTCTTGTGTGTGTGTGTAATAATCATTATTATTCAGTTTTGGGAGGCCGTCTGGCTCATATCAACATCACATACTGCTTGTTACATGCATGTCAACAGTGGGTGGCTGTACAACATCAACATTTTAGTTGTGTTTGAGGTTTCAATTTAGTAGTAAACAATGTCATGCCATTTAATATTAAGCGATTTATGTACACTGTCATGGTGTCGTCTATTTCAGGCATTATGTTTTGTATAGGGCAACATTAGTAGCTACTTTTCCCTTAAGGTTCTTTGTGTGTGTGTATATATATACGCTGGGGTTTGGGCTATATTGGGTGTGGAGGATAGGGGTTGGGATCTGTGTATGTGAAAGTTCTTGGGTATGTAAAGAGTGAAAATGTGGGGGTGTCAATGAGTGCAAATTTTATGTAAGTGTGCGTGTTGATCTGTATCTGCTATTTCTGTGCTGATTACACTTTGTGTTATTACAACATCCGATCTGTGAGATGATTACACATTGCTGTCAACTTGTGATTACAACTTGCGATCCCTGTAGGGATTACCATAAGCGATTCCTATGCAGATTAAATATTTATGATGATGGCATCATGCGATGTGTAAGATGATTACAACATGCGATCTCTGCGATGATGACCACTCTGTGTCCGTTCTGTCTTGGATGACTAGGAGCATTGCTGGGCTGCTCATCGCCGTGTCTCAATGGCGGCACCTGCTTACGTTCACTCGGAGAATGCGTGTGTGTGGAGGGATGGTCAGGGGCCTACTGCCAGTCACGGGAGACAGGTACGCCACCCTTTCAATCGTTGACTGAACAAAGAGCGTGTGATGATAGTGTGCCTGCACGCACTAGAGTGCGCTATGTGAGCTCGTGTTGTGTATTTGTATGTATATCTCGTGCATCTCGATTGTTTCTACGGCACTCCTTCGATCTTTTACTCTAGCTGGATAGCTTGGTGTGCCTGATCATAGTAGAGCGTCCTTCGAAACTTCATGAATGTAAGAATGCAGGTGTGTGTGTGTGTGTTTCATCTTGATGGCGGTGGTGATAGTGATTGCTGGTAGTGGTGATGGTGATGATTAACACAATTGACAGTAAATCGTTCTTGTCACTTAAACAGTAAGAATTGTGAGGTTCCGGGTTCAGATCTCGTCCCAGGAGACCCACTTTTTGGATTCGACTACTGTTTACATAGTTGGTCTTTTTTAACTCTTTTTTTCAGTCTGCCCACATGGCTATTATGGCGTCAACTGTCTCAAGCCGTGTGGGAGATGCATCGGGAACACGGTCTGCAACTGGGTCACGGGCAACTGTACCAGCGGCTGCGAAGAGGGCTCCTACGGGTGGCGATGCGAAGAGTCGTGCGGGGAGTGCCGGGGTGGGCCGGCGTGTGAACAGGCCACGGGGCTGTGTGATCAGGGCTGTGAGCTCACCTACTACGGCACTACCTGCAAACTGCGCTGCAACTGCAGCGACGCGAGGCCCTGCGACCAGACCACCGGCGCCTGCAGCGCTTGTGATGAAGGCTTCTATGGTGCCGTGTGCAAACGTCGCTGCGGCAACTGCAGGTCTTTGGCCAAGTGTAACCCCAGGTCCGGGGTCTGTGAGACTGGGTGTCAGGATGGATATAGTCCTCCTTACTGCAAGCGACGTGAGTGTGTCTACTGCTCCTATAACTCTACCTCTTTTAGCCAATCTTTCACCCACACAAATCATTGTTTCCTTAATGCATAGACTGTTCCCGTGTAACATAAATAAATCAGATTGCTTTCTGAGAAGTCAGTACTGCTTTATACTTTTTAAGTTCGATTTAAAAGTAAGATTCGACCATGGCAGAAATATAGATGACACAGTGAGACAGTTTTATTACGTTGCCTACAGAGGTAGTTATCAAGCAGAGGTTCTATCAAGGTTAACTAGGAAAGCGTTGTGAGATTTAGCAAGTACCAAAAAAAATCAGATCATGTTGCTATTTTGCAGGTATTTCGGTCACGCCACGCTCACCCCAGATAACTACATCCCTTCCATGGTGGAAAACTCCGCAGATTATGATCCCCCTTGGTGCAGTCTACGGCCTGTTTAGCGGCATCTTCCTCTGCTGCTGTTTGCCCAGGATGTGCAAGAGGAGACCCACTTGTCCTCAGTGCGCTTGCTGCTGTTTCCCTCCACGACTGACAGCACCTCCTCGTCGTCCTTTCTTCCAGCGACCGATCGTTTTCTCCGCTGCGTCGTTTCCCGGTATTCGCCGAAGTCTGGCGCTCGTGAAAAGATTGAGGGACATCGTTGGGACACGTGCGCCATCCAGCAACACAACAGCCCCGCCGGGAGAATCTAGAGGCTGTGCTGCAGAGGGGATGATTATGCACGAAGGGAGATTAAATGGAACCTGCGGGAATTCCCTACCCTTGCGTCCCATGATGGAGACGCAGCTAGGACAGGTCTGCCAGGGACGAAGCCACTGCAGCTGCCAAGTAAATCCGGCAACAGAAAGCAACCAATCTTCTTCGTGGTCGTTCGACTTGCTGCAGGCTTATGAGGAAGGTTCAAGACCCAGGCCACAGACCCCTGTCCCAAGCGTCTTACAGACTGAGCAAGTCTCCACTACTGGACGCTGCTGTGTACCCCATGTTAACCCAGCGTTTGACAGCAGCACCGACGGTTCTCTTTGTACCGCTTGCGACGGGAGACCCTTGAGTGACTTAGATAAGACTGACGACCCACCACCACCCTATGAACTCGTCGCGAGTCTTGCATCTTTATCTCAGGAATACCAAAGGCGAGACCCGCTTCTCTGCTGAACGACTTCGTTGCCTGAGGCCGTGGTCATGAAACAGAGGTAATGTTACCCTCAGGTTAGCGCTGCAGGGGTCCTGGAAAGATTCGCAGAACTAGGAGGTCGGCTGACAATTTAAAGCTCCCATCTTCCGCTGCACCATCCACCTCCCCCGTGGGTTCCACACTTGTGGTTCAGAGGGATTGCTATGGATGTAGGCACTGAGGGGACATAAAGCGAATCCAGGAGTATTGGGAAAATATTTGCTTACTAACAACTCCTGTTCATGAAGGAATGATAAGGAAGTAAAATGGGAAATCAAGGACAAACTTCTTGTCTCTAAAGCTAGTATGCATTACCTATAACCTATAGATACTGTTTAATGTGAAGTTAACTATGGTCCTAGAGGTAATGCAACACCTCAGAGTCTAGACACCCGCTTGATAACTTCGGAGACAAGACGCTTGCTCTTAAAGCTATTTATTTTTACGAGAAAGGAGGCTATCAATCTAGTTTTATCTGTACTGTTGAATTTATTTTTCAATACCTCGATTTAAGTGGACTAATGAGTCAAATTTAAGTATCACAGGAAGGTAGATGTTTGTCTGAAGGAGCAATATATTCAGAGCTGGTTTACAGAATTAAAAACAAAAGAATTTTACTCAAATTATAGAATGTTCTACGAATTTTTCGATCAGTAGAGTTAGGTAAGACAATATTCCAAGATGTGAAAGACTGTAAACTGTGATTGGGAGAATGTTGGAGATGAATTTCATTATAACCTTCATTACAGGAAATGTATGATTAAACGTAAAATTTCATACTCTCGTATTATATAAGTGAGCCAACTTCATTTCATTACTATTTAAAAGTTTAACATTAAAATGTCAGCATTTCTGTTTGTCATATAAATATACATTTCATATCTATGGTGATGATGTTTATTTACAAAGGGTGATGATTTGAAATGATAGAAGAAAGAGAGACTGAGTATATGAGAGCTACAGAGAGAGAAATGGCAGTGACAATAGATATTGTGAAATAAAAATATTGTTGAATGATAAAAAGAAATACTATTCGAAATTAGTGATGAATGGAGATATTATTAACATCATCATCACCATCATCATTGATTTCCTACGGGACAACGCCACTCTCACTTCATAAACAGTCCCTGGGGTTTGTGTACCACTTCACACCATTGCCTCGCCGGTCGCGGTAACCCGGATCTGTCGAATTCGCGCTGTCCACCCACCATACTGGTTGTTGATTTATTCAGAGATCAGAGGAAAGTAAACAGGATTTACCCTTTGGCTATTGTAGGCTCTTGTAGGCTATTGTAGGCTAAGGGACCCTTTTACTTTCATAGAGCCTCATGCACTTTTCTCAAGGGTGTTTGTTTCCTTTTTTAAAAAATACACAAGTCGCCTTTTTCATGTTTGAAGTATTAGACGGCAGTTCTTTCAGCACCAGTGTTGTCTTGTTAGAGACCCTTCTTAGTTCCTAACCGGACAAATATGGCAAACTTTTGACTAAGTTTGGAAAATATTTAATATAACAGCGGCCTTAATGACAGTCTTAAACTGACTTGTGTCAGCAGTTATAATGTCCTGTATTTCTTGTCACAAATCACTCTTACGATAACCAGCATGCGGGTGGCAAGATCGGGGTCATGAAGAAGTTCTAAACGTTTAATGACACGTCACCAAACTACAGGGACTTCTCTCGTGCGTCACATTTCTAAAAACTGTTCACAAAGAGCCAGCAAAACATGTTTTCGCCTTGAAACTGAAAATAACTCGGCGGTTAATCTTTCTTATTATATCGACTTGATTAAAACTGCGGCCTGCGGCCCGCCTACATGATGTTAAAAGGCTGTTGAGACTGGGATATGTTGCGCCTCTTCTCTCTTTCAACATCTGCGTTGTTAGGTTTCGAGTCACACCTGTTTCGAGAGAAGTTGAAAAAAGGGCTACTGTACACGTGTATTTTTATTTCGCACTACAAATAGTCGAGGTGAGTAAGAGAAACAACTAAAACCCATGAGAAATTGAGATTATACATTTTAAAAATATATGACAGATATTTGTAAATTTAAGAACATCCTCTAAAATAATTGAATTTATCAGAAAACCTTTTTATACTACCAGCTGCACAGTAGACTGACATATATGTCAGATAGGCAGGCCCAAACATCCCCATCTCCACAGTGCGAAATCACCGTGAAGTGGAAGCACTTTCCCTCAAAATCAACATCTAAAAATGGCCAAGTAAACGGGAGAAACCAATTAACAGTCTTCTTTCGCCATCTTTTTTTATAACTCTCTTGGTGACATTCCTCTGAACCTGTGCCCCTCCGATTCGATTCACCTACAAATCTCTTCATCCTAATCGTCATCAGCGGGGGCTCGTCGAGCGTTGTGTTGTGTGTATGTATTGTAAGGTAAGTGTACGTACGTTTCATTGCAGTTTGTATAAAGTAATACGAGATCACGATTGTATTGGCTACTTCCAAGTTGTCGGAATTTGTCGGTCAACGACGATCTTTTGTTTCATGCACATCGTTTTGTATAACAGACTGTATATTTTTCCTTTTGAAAACAGCCTGCAAATGTTTTCAAAGAAATAAAATGTCAAGGGCAAGTCACTCCCACAACAACTGCTTCAGGGGATGTAACTGCATGTTTTGGCTACGAGTTAGTGATACTTACCTCGATCCTCTGCTGACTTTACACCAGTGCACTCTGGTTTTAGTTATTATTACCGGCGAATTTCATCGAGATTTTGTGTAAATATATTTTCCTTGTTCTAGCTATATCACGTTTGACATCGCCGATTCCCAGTCCCGGATATCGCCATCGTTATTTTTATTTGGTTACAGCGTAAATGTATTTAAAACATTTCAAAGAGACTGGCTTGCATGCTGGAGACAGTGGAATGCCAGAGAGCTTCCCTGACGGCTTCGACAGAGCAAAGTTTGACCGGGGGCGACTATTTTATCAGAACAATATATTCTCCTGTACATTAGCCATGCTTACTTCCTTGATATGTGGTCTGAGTATTGAGAACCTCCTTACGCCACTTGTTTTCACCGGAAGATCAGACGAAGCCAAGAAGGCGCTAAAGCGATATTTACAGACATTTCATCATGTGGCTCTCTGGCATTTTGGGGACATATGGAATCCACAATCCAAAGCCAGAGAATCCATTTTGCAAGTACGAAAAATGCACAATGACACTCGCACCAACATGATGAATAGTGGACGTTATGAAGGGATGCAGTTATCACAGTACGACATGTCACTGGTACAGTGTGGTTTTATTGGTATCATCATTATGTATCCTAAAGACTTTGGGATCAGCTACTCCAGCGAAGACATTGATAGCTATATATACTTTTGGTACTGTGTTGGCTATCTTCTTGGTATTAGAGACGATAACAATATCTGCAAAGGAAAAGCGAGTCAAGTATTAGAAATCTGCAAAGAAATTGAAGTAGATATCCTAATTCCTGCATTAAACAACCCCCCACAACACTTTAGGCCAATGGCACAAGCTCTGATTGATGGCATAACCTATTTAATAAATGGTAGGCCTTTATTCAGTCTTCAAGCATTTCTAGCTATCAGCTATGATGCTTGTGGTGTCCCTCGTCCTCGGCTCAGTGTGAAAGACTATCTGAGAGTGCTGTTTTTAAGGTCCCTTTTCTCATTAGTGAAGTATGTGCCTTTTGGAAGATATTTCTTAAACTGGATGATGAAGAGAGGCTTGAACACCAAAGCTATGACATAATCATCTGTACTCAAACTGTACTTTGTTGAAGGATGTTTCCACCTTTTGATTTTTTTTTTTTTTTTGCTGCCACAGTTTTTTTGATGGAAAATGAAAGCTATTTTAGGATTGTTTCTAATGTATTAGTGCACACTTGCAAACATTTCCCAGACTGGCATTGTTTATATAAATCGATATGGATGAAAGGTTTTTAGATAATATACATGATAGCACTAAAGATGTATGAAGTGAAGAACACTTACAGATCTGTGAGCTCACAACTGAGTACCATTAGAAAATGATGAATGTTACAGTTGTACGTGTCCATTTACTTCTAGGGAGAAAAATCAAGAGTCTGATCAGGGCTAGTCCCTAAATCCACTACTCTCTCTCTAGACTTTATTTTCTTAGAAATATATAGTTAAGCTACTTTACACATTTTTTTGCCCCCAACTAGTAGAGAGTGCAATGTTCTGGTGGCCAGGAAGAAAATATAACTCTACCATTGGTGTTACTCCTGAGAGGAATGACTTGACATGCTATTTTTCAGCTGGACAATCTTAGGAAAGTGAAAGTGATTACAGCGATGGATAAGAAAGCTTGCAAAGAGCGAAACAAAAATGCTGGTCAAAAGTCAAATGTTGAATGTATTTGGTGACTGTAACTTTATTCAAAATCGCTATATGTTTACTTGAAACATTCTGCTTCTTGTTCTTTACAACTAAAGTAACAGACACTTGACCATGAGTGTGCAAACTATGGCCCACAGGCCAGATGCGGCCAGTGGACGTCTTTGGCCTGGCCCATTTGCAAAAATATGAAGTGCACTTGTTTTCATTTTTTTTATACATCCTAGGTTAATTTGATTGAAATTTAATTTATCAAGGACAACAACATTAGAAATCGGCAGTCCGTGACATTTTAGCACAAAGTACGATAACAACACAGCTGACATGTTTGATGTAGTCATTAGAGAATATTGGGAGCAGCTGCCTTCAAAGCAAAAGCTGGTTTTAAAGTTTTATTGTGAGCTTCACTTAACAATAGATTCATTAAGTCAACACCATTATGTACTCGTTTGTTGTCCATTCCGTTATCACTAGGTTTGTTGTGTAGTCACCTGGACTGGGTTTTTCGTATTTTACCAGCCCGCCGCATAGCTTAGAATTTTGAGACAGGCAAAAAAAGAAAACTATGCCCACCCCTGCACTAGATACTAAATAACTCATTCAATATGGATGACGATGCAACTGAGCTATACATGTAATTATGAAGACGTTCACATCTGCAAATTCAAACTGTGTAGCAAGAGTAAAAAAAAATGTTTCTTGATTTTTAAATTAATTGCTTGATTTCTCTTTCTCCTTGACAGAAATGGCAAGAACTAATTTCAGTTTTATTCTGACCAGGATGTCTTTCCAGTTTGTTATTTATGCATTAAAATAGATATAATTTACAAATTAATAAGTTTTGTTGTCAGAAACCTTCAGATGTACTGTACGAACATTAAAATGTTTAAGAACATTGAAAAACTTTGAATGTGACTTTTTTTCTTTTTACGGTCATTATGATTGTATATATAAGTGTAATAATATAATACTAATAACAAATTCATATTTTGGAAGGCCATCTGGCCCATATCAACATCAAATACTGCTGGTTACATGTATATTAATAATTGATCGCTGTACATAAGCATCACTTCTTTTGTATCAAGGATCTGCAGTGTAACAAAACAAGATATTGACACTCAACGCTGCATAATCTTAGAGTACATAGTTGTAGAGTTCTTATTCTGAAGCATTTTGTTATATATAGGTCAACTTTAATGGCTACATTAACCTTCAGGTTCCAAAACAGATGAATCTTAAAAGGGTAGGAAACTTTGGTAGAAAAGTGAAATACATCTGTTACATACAGCTAATTATTTAGGACATATTGACAGAAAGAGGTACAGGTCTTCCACACTTCAATTATCACAATACTCACATTCTGTTTTGGTTAAAATGAGTGATTCCATTAAGGGCTTAACAGTTACATCTTAAAGGACACAAGCACATCAGTGTTGTCATAACACCTGGTTTATATCTAGTGCTCTAATTAAATAAGGATGATAATCCTAATATTTAGGAAAAGATAAAACTGAATCATACCATTTTTGATGGAAACAATCCATAAATCTCTTTCATTCTGCCTATAAACAGGAAAATTGTCAATCATCTGGATTTTCCAAATATATCCAAAAACATGACTACATAGTACAATTCTAACCTGAGAGGCCTAGTTAAATATGTCAGCCTTATCTTACAAATACAGCATGTTAAAACACTGCTTTGCGAATCTGCATTCAGGTAATAATAATATGCACTAGTATTTAATAATCCTTATAAACAAGGAATCTAACACATTCACCTAATGTCATTTAACATCCTTTCCAATACTTTGAATTAACTCTGTCACAGAAGGGTATTTTTATAGATTTGTATTAGTAATTTAAATGCTACTATATTTGTTTTATCCATGCTAACTCTAGACTTGGTTTTTACGCCAATGCATTCAAGTATAGCACCTGATTTAAATATGATGGTGACAAAGGTTGCATAGTATCTGTGTTTGAACCGCACATTTAGCATTCCAAGGTGCATAATCACAGCACACGCTGAGCCTTTAGACATATACAGCTGATGAAAGTCCACAGTACATGGCCACATACCACTTAAAAGTGAAGTTCGTGCCTTTTGGATGATACTTCGTTAACTGGATAATAAACAGAGACTTGAACACCAAAGCTATGACAATCGTCTGTACTCAAAATACTTAATGTTTTGTTAGAGGATGTTGCTACCTTTTGATTGTTGGCATGCTGTTTGTAGCTCATGACATTCACAATGTTTATACTCAGTAGTTTTAAACTTAAGTAATTAGCTAAAATATCTAGGAAAATTACAAGGTTCAAAAGAAAACCCTCTGGCTTGATTAGCTGAGAACCATATACAAGTGTGTGTGATCTAAAATATAAACAGTATTTAGTGAAGCATCTATATTTGTTCAATTGAAGTGTATTTAAAATAAATCTTTCATAACTGCAAAGAACTCTTTGAAATACTTTTTTATTGCATCACCCGGCATAGGCATAGCCTTGGTCTCATATCCACATTCAAAAGTCGCAGAATATCAACCCACTATAATAAAATATAAAATTTACAGAAATTTCATTGCCAAACTCAAAACAAAAGAATCTTTGAAGAAAATGCGCTCTTTCATTTTTCCTATGAAGTGTATTTTCCAGTAAGCTTTTATAGCCTGTAGCCATACTCCAAAACTGTTAAAAAGGATGGTAATAGATATTATTATACATTAATCATGAGAAAGAAAACCTTAAATTATCTTTGTCAAGCTGAGCTGTGCAGTTCCTGAGAATCAAACAGCCAGCTGGCATGCAAATGCATAAATTTACACTTCTACACATGGACAGTTTCTGATCATTGTCTGGTGAAGGTATAAGATTTGTGATTCACCCATTATTCTTGTTTAAAGTATATGTAGTTATTTATATTTTGTATATTTGTATTAATAAAGGAACTTGGGAAAAAATATCCCTTTTTATGAATACATTCATTAAATAAATTATCTTATAAAAGGATAGTGAAGAATCCATTTTGCACACTTTTTATTTCATAAACTCAAATATAATTAGGAATGTTAACACCTAGCACTACCTAACTTTTACATAATTTGCAGAATTTAAATAGTACAGTGCTTTGGTAACACATGTAGTAAGAGCATATAAAGCTTCACTGGTATTACCTTGATTTATTCTAGCTTTTGCTTCTTATCAATGCTTTAGTTTAAAAAAAAAAAGAGCAGTGATGCAGGAGCTCCCCATTTCCTGACACATATCTATGTGCATGCTATTATATTTGGTGATATAGCATTCCTGGGACAGACATGTGAGCATGTCAGAGCATGCTACAGCAGTCTGAATACTTGTATTTATCCATCACAATAATTAAAAAACCAGAAAAATGGAGATGTACTCTTCCTATTCAGTTTTGTGTTTCTTCAAAATTTATACCTCACGATGTAGAAAACAAGGCTTATATTTTTAGAGGAGAAAAAAAATCTCATTTAGAAATAGGAAAGGTAATTTAAAAAAAAGTAATTGGCCACGAGCACATCCCAAATGAAATTCAGTCTAAGGCCCCCCACCCACCTAAGAAAAAAACAAAAAGAAAGAAAAATACTGGCATTGTTGGTCAGAAAGGACATAAACTGGCCCAGTGTCCTCTGCAACCTGAAAATAAAAATTGTACAGTTTGGAATCTGGTTAGCATTTTGTGTAACAGTAATGGCAGACTTAAAAATGAGAGGACACAATGAGTCAGAAAAATATTTTGTTTTCGAAAGCATTGAAAGAAAGATAAAAGCTTATAAAGATTAATGAGAACATGGCAGCTATACATTATAAGTGTTCCATAAAACCCCACTGACAACTTCATCTAAAACTAAAGCATAACAAAATGGCTCTATACTGCAGTTTAAGTGGAGAGATTCACAGGTACTCACCACATTTAAAACATCGACCAGGTCGACTGTAGTAAGCACCATGCTCTCCAACAAAGTTATCACCATTCAGAAATATCTGAATCTTCACTTTCCTCGTCATCACTCGAGGTAACCATGACATCAAGTTCTTCTTCATTAAAAAACTCTGTTTCCTCGTGATCTGACTCTTCAGACTCATCGCTAACTACGATGATTCTTGAATGAGGTGCAGCTCTTTCTCGGTGTTCGGCTGTAGGTGCTTCATGTGCTGTGACAGCTACTGTGGCTGCTATGGAAGAAGCTGATACCGCTACAGAGGCCCTTTGCTCCCTTCGTTGCTGTCCTCTGCCTCGTGACCTGCCCTGCATCCTGACCCTTTGTCCTCTAGTCCTTCCCCTTCTATTTCCTGAAGACCCAGCAACTGTCTTCCTTTCTACATCCTGCATCTTGGCTAGGATTTCTGAAAAGGAGATTTTTTTTTTTAAGTTATTCAAAATATAATAATATATGTTGATTTATAGAGTGCTTTTTTTCCCACCTTTATTCAAAGCGCTTTACTAAAAAGAAATACACAAAAACATAACAAGAACGGATGCTGGTCTCAAAAACAGTTGTAAAATCACTATAGATGTGTTGTGGAGCCCTCTGAGATGGGAACGTCTGCTCCATTACTGTTTTCATTCAGATGTTTCTTTTGTGGAACACATCCTAGGCACAGCTCAAATCTTGAAATGTTGAGGAGAATAGGAAAATCTCATCAGAAAACTATATGGCCTGATGGAAAAGGCATTTTTTTACTGGTCCTTCCCTGATGACCTTGTAGCCATTGAACACCACCACCAGCAGACAGCCTAAGTACAGACTGAACATGTCACCGCACTGTCATCACCAAGCCAAGAAATTGCTGCAAAGGATCATTTTTTCATCATCAGCAGCAGGTGACCAGCAGCGGTACAGCCAGCCCAGGTCCTGGAGGTACCACAATAACAAAGTGGCAATGCTTAAAACAAGGCCTGTGTTGAAGTCAAGGATTTCTACCAGAACGGCCATGGTGCTCTGTTAGCTGTCATTCGGAACAATGAATGTAGAAGAATCCTGTGTAAACTTAACTGCACACAAAGCTAGAAACAGTTGTGGTTTCAGTTACTGTATTTTAACTTTGGGATCAGCCAGCGATGGACTGGAAATATTGATATTCTCAGGTATGTTCCTGTGGTCCAAGGGAAAATGATAGCATTTCACAACACTGATGCTTACTACTGCATTCGTCAAGGTATTTTTGTCAACTTTACTGCCAACAAATCCTGCTATGACAGGACATCACAGCTTGTTAGAACGATTGCAGAAAAAGAATCAAAATCTAAAAATAAACACTGATGCGCAGATCTAAAATAGATGGTGCAGACGTTACAAATGAAAGAAAATGCACCAGAAAAATAGGACAAGTGGTGAAGACACAGAAACCAATCAAGAAATAAAGGCGATGATGTCACAGATCCATGGATCGCCAACTCACACAAAACCCGACGTAGATTAATGGGCAAGACGAAATGTGATGAAGAGCTGCCCCCTCTAGCCACTTAGGCGAAGGGCCATCACTCTAACAAAAATGTTTTGCATCATAAAGTTTTTTTCAGTTCAAAGATGTTTACATTGTAAAATACTATCTAAAAGGAATATCATTACCGAGACGTTCTTCCACCAGCTGCAGACGTCGCTCTTTGAGTTCCAAGCTGAGCTGATCCACCATACAATCAATATAATTGTCAAGGACAATAGACCGAACACTTGATGTCACTGGAGTTCGACAGCTGGGACATTCATTTTTCACAGCCAGCCACTGCTTAATGCAAACTGCACAAAACGCATGTGAGCAGTTGAGAGATGTAGCCTGCAACATATAAATACCATAAACAAAATACATACTTTAATACAAAATATTTAAGAATTAGACATTTATGACAAAAGAAATTTCAATCCTTAAGTTTAAGAAATTTGAACAATTATGTATAGCATAACAAAGTGGGAACTTAAAATACACAACTTTTGATCTGTAAACAATATAACAATTGTTAAAACTGAGGCTTACATATATAAATGTTGCATATAGTCAACTTGAGAGCTATGTCTTGGTTTTTATGTGTTTCTTCAAAAACTACATGTACACTGTTTAACATCAAAAAAACTTTAGTAAGCTGCTTTTATCTAACCTGAACAAAAAGCTCACTGCAGATCACACACTGTAATTCTGTTTCCATGGTATTGGCAAATTCTGATAAAATGGATTCTTTTTCTCTGAGCTTTTCTTTTATAGCATTCTCATTTTCTTTGTGACTCAAAAGAAGCTGATTCTCAAGTGCTTTCTGCTGCAACTCCTTTAATTCTATTACCTGCATGAAAAAAAAAAATAATAAAAATGAAGCCAGAAAAAAGTATAAAATAAATGCCTATGACAATGTATTTCAAATTATGTTGAGTACTTTGACCCTAGCCACTCATTGGCAAAACACGTCTTACTATTTTATTCACAGCTTATGAAGATTACAAAGTTTTGAAGAATAAACCCCTCTTGGAAATGCATACATAATGTGTGAACGATGGGGTCTCTTGTACTAAAGATCAATGACAATAGTTTTCTTTGTATAATGGAAAACGTTCACAATTTGATCTAGAATGCACCTAATGTATAATCCAGCAGGTCTGATACACCTCAACTCTGTATGCGGGACAGAAATCAGCACAACAACCAAGATGTCCAACAAGAAGGATTACCCTCTGCAATCGATCTCTTTCTTCTCGAAGCTTCTCTTGTAACTCGCGGTCCTTCTCCTGAACTGCCTTCTCCATTTCCTGCTGCAACCGTTTCTCCACCTCCTGCTTCTCGGTGGCCAGTGCAAGCAGCTGCATTTTCATTTGTGCCTGAAGCTGTTTCTCTTGTTCTTCAAGTCTGGTTTGTAATTCTTGTTGCATTTGCTCTTCAATACGTGCCCTTTCTTCTTCCAATTGTCTCTAGGATACAGATTTCAACAATATTTCCTTCAAAACAATAAATTAACATCATAAGTATCAATCAATCTTTATTGTCTGTACCAGGCATAATCCAGAACAGAAATTTTTCTTTTGTTCACATAATAACATAACATAATGTATTTATTCAATTCATACCTATACCCTCTTACACATACACATAAACTTCATCCAATGCATCACCAAAAGTGAGCCGGGCTCAGGCTAATAGATTCAAGATGGATGGACTAAAAGATAAATAATAGATTCAGGGAGTGTTCATCATGGTGGAACAGCACGATTGTTAGTCCTTGTGAAGCTGATCTGGTAAAAAAATGAGTGGTATCAACCTTATGCCAGTATGGGTAAGGAGATCGAAATTAAAGTAGATAACATGTGGAGACTTGCATAGGCAAATTAATTCAAAGTTGAAAACAAGCCAATACAGTTGGTAGGCACTGGCAAATGATAGATCGAAAGACAAAATCACAGAGAAATCTTAAGCCAATGATGTTTAAGGAAGTGCTGATCTCGAGACAGGTAAACTGTTATATAAATAATCAGATGAATACGTAGATCCTATCATATAGATGGAGATCCAATGAGCACAAAAACTCATTGTTACGCTACCAGGAAGTCAGCCATCTTGAAATGGTAATGATGAGAAGGTGGAAAAAAAAAAGAAAGAATTTTTTATATAAATATGTGTACATAAACTTACACTTCTATTCATCACATTTCTGTATTAAGCACTTTTATCATATGAGCTCTAAAGTAGTGTTTAAAGTCTTGACAGTTTTGATACAAAATGTGCCAACCTTCTTGGCATTGAGTTCGCGGACTCTTTCTTCTTGCTCTTTGTGCATCTGCTCAATTGCTACTCGCTGTTTCCTCTCTGTTTCTAGCTGTTGCTCCACAGCTGTCTTTTCTTCTTCTTTTTCCTCCAGCTTTCTAGTAAGGGCACGTACCTGATCTTCGTACATTTCCAAGAGCAGTTTATCTCCAGTTTTCTTCTTCTCTTCTTCTGAACTTTGTAAACTACATAAGATAATTATAAGATAGCTACATAAAATAATAAAGATGCAATCACACTCATACTGGAGCATGCACTCACTGCTTGATACATATAGTACAGGAAGGAAAAATGGGCAATGATGAAGTGGAGGAGGGGGGAAAATAGTGTTTTATGCTGAACCAGCAAATAAGCCATATCGCAGTAATGCAGCCAGCCTTGTAAACAGATGCCACATGCAGATAAAGAATGGCATCCTGAGACAAGAGCTGAACCCAGGAAAGCCAACTTTCACTGCACTGGGGACAGGCGATAACTGTTGTGCCACCTGACTGCCCAGGCAACAATGAGAATGAAGTGCGAACGACAGTGGAGATACAGAGCTAACAGTAATGACAAAGAGATAAAAAGTAATCAACAAAGGATATCAGTAGAACAGACTAACCCAGATATATGTTTAAACAAAACTTTAAAAAACCCAAAGAACTGGTTAGAGGCAGTAAGTGAACTGTCTTTAGAAGTAGTGCAGAAAAGATGTGTAGTTAATGTAAGTTTAAAAAAGACCCAATAGTGGGATGTAGCATACGTAAATGGGAAGGGAGATCTACTGCTATGCTGCACCATAGCTAAAATGTTGGGAACCATACATTATTATGTTGTTGCGGCCCTATGCTCCTCAAAGGAGCAACAAGGAATAAACTAATACATTATTGGTGAAAGGAGTAGATAGTATGGACTGGTCAGATGAACAGCAAGATTTTCTGGCTGGGTTTTATGGGAGAAGTTCAGAAATTAAAGCTGAACACAGATACTTTGCACTAAATGCAAGCACCAATTAGCAGCCATTGCATAGAATGAAGAAAAGAAGTAATTCAGCATACTATCACAATAATAATAAATCTAAGTCTACCTACAAAATGAGAATGACTGAAAAGAGAAAAAGAAACATTCTTCCAGGTTTTTCATCAATACCACCTAAAGCACAAGAAATCCGCACACCCATGGACTTAGTCTAACCTGATGACTCTTGTAGGTGAATCTTCACAGAACCGCTTGGGCTCAGCACCCTGATCTGAAGACAATGATCTTTTCTTGGATTCTATTCTTATTTTCATTGAAGAAAAATATTTGTACACAAACTCTGGCTGCAAGCCTGAAGATCTGGGGATCCCAAACTGGACCACATCTCCTTCTTTTAAGGTGTAAGGGATGAGCGGTTCCAACTGAGTCCCATTTATGGCAATCCCATTCAGACTCTGGAAGAAAATTTCGTTTCATTCATATCATGAAAAGAATGAAGAGTGTGACAACTGCATTCTCATCTGTGCAGCTGTTATCCTTTTAGGATAAGTCTTAGACTGTTAATGAGAGATTGTATCATTTGTTTTGCTACTTTCAAATCAAAATGCTCTGTTTCTTATCCCTTTCATGACAAATTCTGAATCACTTACAATTCACCACATTTTATACCAAACCAGTTATGTTACCATAATTATTTCTATCTGAAATGGTGTCAAAGGCTCTTTACCTAGATGCCATACAAGCTAGTTAATTATACTTTCATATTTCGTTTTTTAAATACATATATAACACACACACACATACAATCAGGGTGAACTGAAGCTAACTTCACCATGTTAAAAGAGCAAAGTGTAAATTTTTTGGTAAGCAACGAGTTGTCAAAAAAAAAAAACTTTTCCTCAGCACTATCTGCCTCAGACATTTAAGTGCATTAATTCGCTGACAGCTTTGAGCTTGATTATAAATTGATTATAAATACTCTATCATAATTGCTACATAAACAGGGCCTAGAAACTTTATTGATCCTAATTATAGTAGAATTAGCTAGGCTAATTCATGCTACTGGGTTTCCTGCCTAAGATGATCTCTAAGGTATTCCAGTGACAAACCTTATTGTCTGTTAGAATCCACGACCCATCTTCTTGCTTTTCAATAGTTGCATGGTATCGCGATATCCAGGTTGACAAAATACAGTATGTTGTGTCTGGTGCACGTCCAATCTTGACCTATTGTGAAAAATAAAACTGAAGCTATTAACATGTTCTACATTTAAAACTTTAAACAGCAAAACTTGAAATCACAATTTTAGCAAGTTGAAAGTTTTAAATCTTGACCAGATTTTTTTTTTTTGAGGCTTTAGTAGTCTCTACTGCCATATCTATGCCATCTTCTCCACTTCATTGTTATTTTTCCACTATCAACTGTGGACCACTTTATTTACTTGTCTCACTACGTTTTCCAATGATTTAAATGCTGGATCTGTGTGTCACCACCACAGAATGTACCCGCTTTTTTTTTTTTTTTTTTTTTTAATATATTTCTTGAGTCTTGTTCTGCATTGATGCAACATCAACCAGTAATATGAGTACGTGCCAAAAATAAACAACCCTGTGCCTCACTGTCGATTTGTGTCCATGTACATTAATTTCCACTTGCCATGGACATCTAGAGTTGTGTGCACTATATATATATATGACTGCTGTCTGCTGAGGTATATATCCTTTGAATCATTCAACGCTTAACTGAAAACTCCACCTCACCATTACTTGCTTTCAATTCACACTGTTTTGTGAAATGCTTGAGTTGAGTGCTCGATTTTTTAAAATTTATATGTAATTTTACTTTGTTTACATTTTTTAACGACTGGATTACAGTGTTAGGTAAAGTGCAATGTGCTTGGCCAAAGGGTTGGGACATGGTGCTATATAAGTGAACTGTTATTATGAAAGCAGTGTGACACAACCATTAATATTCTCTGTTACGTATCAGCTAAACTGAAAGTCCCCATTTTCTTCATGCCTACCTATTCGGGTGTAGTAAGATTTGATATAAACTGACACACAAGAAACTTACAAACACTTCGATCTAGTTTGTGATTAGGAATGGGACAATTAAGATACAAACACAACCTTGTCTTGGTTCAGTGGCAGATGTCGATATTTTTTATGATTTTCGCCTAATCGTACAAGGCAAGGAACGACTTGAGCCATTTCTGATCAGCGAGCTTTCGGTCATTTGGTTCTTTCCGCGCAGCGTTTCTCTTGACGTCATCACTGTTGGTGCACACAAATCGTCCCATAAGCCCTTGCGAGCGTTCTTTCCGCTTTCCTGCGAGGAGACTGTACGGCCTACACGTGTATGCATTGAAATATTTATGTAATTATATATCAGTATTCCTTGCCTAAATTTTTCTTAATCATACATCTGTCAACTTAAGACATCGTATATCTGAAATTAATTGCGTATAGTACATGTTTCTGTCAATGTAGACAGAAAATAAAAAATAAAGCGCATGCTCAATTCACCATTGCTGCTACACTTATTACAGTTATATTACGCAGGCAGTTTTAAGTATATTGTACATACTATTGAACTTTCGCTTAATTCGTGTATTTCTATTATTATTATTATAACTTATATACTTTTCTTTTTAGTCCAATCTAGAAGTAATCATGCAGCTGTTTGTCCGTGCGTTGCACACTACCCACACATTGGATGTGGAACCTCATTGCACCATCAACGATGTAAAGGTTAGTTGGTATTTTCTGTTGTTTTTGACAAAATCCATTACAGTGTGCTATCTCATGATTTTCTCATTTTAGGTCAATATGTACAATTATAACTGATATGATGGCAAATAATTGTTGTATCAGTTGCCTAGGAAGATGCTCAGCTTTGAGTAAGTGGTGGGGGTGGGGGGCAACCTCCATGCTGACAGTGAACTGATATTCACATTCTTGTCCCCGTAGTATCTTTTTTTTGAGGGGCCGATTTCTCCTCCCACTTCTTCCTACGCCACTGCACATTTGGCTGTAGTATGTATTTCCTCGTTAACTATTAGTTACATGTTTTAGTCATTCAGTATAAAAAGTACCAATCAAATGTTGTCTGTCCACCTGTTGTATACTCAGTTGTGTTTGCACAGTGTAGTTGCCATGTAATTCCCACCCCCCCATTTTGTCTTGGCGTTGGAGACGTGGATAGGCAGGAGGTTAGAGCTTTGGCATTAAAAGCTTAATGTTTGATGCCTAATGTCCCCCAGTCGACCCGTCTGAGGGTTGGGGAGAAGAGATAGGCACTGCCATCACGTAAACTAAGATTTCTGATGTGTTTTTCCCCAGCATCTTAAAAAGGTTATAGAATGATCGTTACCTTTTTTAAGTGCACATCTCCATTATGTTTCAGGCTATAATTGCAGATCGGGAGGGCTTTGCTTGTGAAGATCTAGCTGTCTTCTGTGCAGGCAAACCACTTGAGAATGAAATGAATTTGTCATCATTCCAAGACCTTGCCACTCTTGAGGTGGAAGTTCGAATGCTTGGAGGTAAGTTCTTTGCTTGACACGACCTAACACCATATAATTTGCTTATCAGACTGACAAAAAACGCTGAAAGTTGAAGTTTCAGTATTGTTGCATGCCATGCTTTTGATTCTTAGTGATTTGAGAGCTAGCACACAATGATCATTTTTATTTTCATGCTTTAGGCAAAGTTCACGGTTCCTTGGCTCGTGCTGGTAAAGTACGAGGGCAGACACCAAAGGTAAGGGCTTCCCTATACTGCTTGCTTGTTTCCCTCTGTATGTTAATTCAACTGTCTGTCCTCACTATTAACCCTTTCCTTATTTCATCCTATCTTCTAGTACATTGTCGGTTCTCATGTTCATTCAAGTCTTGTTCATATGTATTACTAAAAAGTGCTTTCTGGCAAAATGTTGGAAAACAGTTGCTTAAATATTCTTTTGCAGCTTACCATGGGATTCAGCATGCCAAGTTTATTTCCTTTTTGACAATTGCTTTTAAGTGTTTTTTGTAAACAATCTTTCATAGTTTTAAAAATGATAATTTCTATGAATGGTAATAGAATAATTAGATTCCAGTACTTGACAGAGTGGCAAACAGAACTTGATAAGATGCATATGTTTCCAGTCCAAGTAATTTTTAATGACTCCTGTGAGATAAAGTTAATGCTGCTATCAGACTTACCCTTTCATAATCTTTTCATGATCATAACTTGCTGAACATCTTTGGAACTGGTGAAAACCGAACATCTATTTTTAATTTTTGGGGGAATGAAAAGCTCTACAGAATTTTGAACTAAATGTACATTTAATGTTTTTGCTGCCAATTCCTAGAATAAAAGTTTTTAAAGGGCAAAATTCCACCAGTTCACATGTTAGAGAAATGTTTTAGCTTTTGACAAAAGGCAGGGGAAGATTTTATTGTTACACTTGCCTATTATTTTTGCATCTCTTGGTCAGCTGCCATCAATAAAAATGTTTTAATACTGAGGCACAAGCAACAAACAGATTGCATTATCGGAGATTTTGTGACCAGTGGCATCAGAACTGGCATTTCCAGTTAATTTTAGCACTCTTTCTCTTGTTAGTTAATTTGGGATTTGTCTTGGGCAAGAGGCTAGTATCATTTTTTGGTTGTGCATCACGTTAATATTTAACATTTTTGTGGTTCCCATAGGTTGACAAGCAAGAAAAGAAGAAGAGAAAAACTGGCCGTGCTAAGCGCCGCATGCAGTACAACCGACGCTTTGTCAACGTTGTTGCCACTTTTGGCCGCAGAAAGGGACCTAATGCCCGCTCATAAGTTTTGCTAGTCCTCATGAAATAAATGCAGGGTTGCCTCTTGAGCTTCCCTGTAAATCTGTATAGCGTAATTTTATGGTTGGTTTTTATTCAGCGTTGTGTGAAAATGAGTATGTAAAGCCATGTTTTACAAATGAGAAGGATGCTGCACGTGCATGATGAAAACTTCATAAATTTGGGTTGTGAGAAGAATGTGTAGGCCCTGAAAAGTATGTGTGGTATTTTGAGAACTCGGAGGTATGAAGATTCTCGCTTTTGCCTGCAGGGGGAAAAAAACTAGTACGCAGAGTGAAATTCTTGCACACCAAACACTCCTTTTATTACAATTGTTTTCTTGAGATTTTACTCGAAACAAAGGTTTTGCACTCCATGCAAACATTTTTAATTGGCAATAGCAAACAAGGCAGATATTAACGAACACTATCTCTCTTTTGCCTTTTAAAGGGAAGGGTAAATTATGGAAATGAGAATCAGGGTACTGTTCGCTTCCACTCAATCATAGGGTCGCAGAGTGAAAGGTGCTGAAAGTAGGAAAGGGATGGAATGAATAATACAAAGGAATCTGCTCTTGTTGAAGTGTTGTACATTACAAGAAGGTAAAATTGATGACTTATATTGCTTTGGAAGGATTTGTTTTCAATGACAACTCGTAAATGAGACCCATTATCCTAAGATGTTTTATTGAGTTCCTTCGTGACTGTTTATGGCAGTTGCTTGTATGGTATTGAGAGCGTTGACAAACAGGCAAGTTAAAGGAAGAAGGTATTTGAACAGGGGTATCAAATGTACAAGTGCAAGTTGGTCAAAAAGCAGTGCTGAGCAGATTGAACAAAGGGGAGCCATGTATCATTAATAAACTACCCCGGTTGAACCAGGTGATTTATTTTCTTAATTTACAATTAGCTCCAGGCCTTGTTATGCTAAGTTGAAGCGCCTCCCAGTTTTAGTGTGGCACATTGGTGAACCCTGTCAATATCAAATTTGTTCCATTTTGTCTATTTCACATTTCTTGACAACCCTACTGCATAATCAAACAGATCTGCATTGTGAAAAACTCCTCGTTTATCCAACAGAAAGAAAAACCATTTGCCTCTTATCTTCATGGCAATTTGTGCTGCTGCATCTTTTCGTGACTGAAGGCAGCTCACATTTTTAGTGGGTACTGTCAATGTCTGTGATCGTTTGAAGGCAGAATATGTGTCCACCCGAACAGCAGTTCCTCCTTTCAAAAGCCACAGTTTCTTTACTGCTCTCATTGGATACAGTATGCTGATGCATAAAATAATGTATCCTGAAATCAAAAGAAAAAACAAGGATATAAAGGCTGCTTCCCTTTTCTACTATGTACTGGAAAAACGTAAGAGGTTTCTAGTCACAGCAAATTTCAGGGTGGAATACAATGTAAATTAGTTTGGTAGAAATCAGCACTTACCCAATCCAAAGCAAAGTACGCTGATTCCATTTTTATACTTGCTTTCTTTCGCTGCTATTCTACGCCACCAGGACGAGTTGATTGCTGTTGTATCTTCTGGTGCATCTCGCAAGTTTTGAAAAGAGAACAGTCCAAGGTATGCCCAAAATGCAAACTGTATACATCCAAAATACTTCAACATCTTAAAAAAACGATCACTTTTTAATGAGTACACCAGTACATCGTTCTGTACATTCGTATCGATTTCAAAGGGCAGACGAGGTTTCAGACTCGATGATGAAGAGCGAAGCTGTAAGCTCTTACAATGTTTTAAGTGCAGGACACTGCGTGTAATTCCCGGGCTGCTTGTCCACAATTTAGAAGAAATGGATGGCAGGACCGAATGTCTAGGGGAACTCCAACGAAACATATTCAAATAAACGAACAGACTCATGATAGCACTAACGTATATCGGGATATTAGTTCGTGGAGATAGTAAATGCGAGGTAGCACACGGCTTTTCTGATCACACACACACGAAATCTCCAGGCTTAAGCGAACAAGCAAAAATTAAGATTAAAGTAAAATAAAATTACTTGACTTCTGTCCTTCAAAAAGAAACAGTTAAAAACTATGAATAAAATATGTTATTCAGAATGGTAAAGATTGTCTCGATAGCTTTTAGATAGTGCACAAACCCGATATCGTCAAATGGTTTGAGGATAGCCGTTATTCCGGTATTGGACATTTTTGTAACATGCAATGATGCATCCGCGGCCACTAGCAACACACCAAGCCGAGGGCATGCAGAAGGCCGTCAAACGGAAAGCCACAACAGACGAGCAGTCCTCACAGCTGAAAAGAAGGCAGATTGCAAGAGAACGATGGAACATACTTATTGAGGTAATCCTAAATGAATAAGTTCACAAAGCGATAAGGTGATAAAATATGTGACCGGTGCGATGATAGATCGAGCTAGAGAAGGACGTACTGGAAGATTCAACATACGATAACATCCTACAATAAATCAGGATTATGATATATATTTTCGGGTTTTAACATAGCATGATCATTTGATCGGCGCTTGGTTCATTTACAGGTATCAAAGTGTAAGATGAAATCTTATTTACAGACAATTCATGGCCAGCGAACATCACAGACTCAGCAGTCGGTCGTCTCAGTTCGACGATTTCAGAGTTACGGTCTTCTGCAAACACAGAAGATAAAGACTCCAGAGTGTGAAAATGAGACTGAAGATGCATCTTGGTACCAATACAGCTGCCGTTCTTTCCCAAATCTTTCCTTGACAGTGAGGTACTGCAAACAGCACACAGTCTTTTACTGCTCTCAGTTCTTTATGTTCAATTTTAAAAGGAGCATTTTTTTCTGCTAATAAGGGAGGAGTAAGAAGAACAAAGTATTTCTTCATGCATTAATATAATATTGTTAGAATTTCTGTCTTATTTACTATTTAAATTGATCACCATCTTATTCTTCCACATTTCATTATTGCATTGCATTACACTGTCAGTCCAGTAGCTTCATCAAAGGCTATGTTAATGCTCAGAAAATCTGCAGTTCCTACAGCTTCACCATTAGCTCCACTGCTTCTGTCAAAGCTGCAGAAGGTGCTCAGCATTTGTTTTCTACAGGCATACACTAGAATGATGTACATTTTCTGTTGTCTGATTTTTTTTTCTATTATTATTCGAAAGCTGTACCGCTATTTACAGTATTAAGACATTATGTCATTTATATTACATGGTGTTATGCTGGTTTGGAAAGGCGCCACAATTCCATTTGCCCAATATCCTGCATCCCACTAGCTGTA
Source organism: Pomacea maculata (assembly GCA_004794325.1). Taxonomy (NCBI): domain Eukaryota; kingdom Metazoa; phylum Mollusca; class Gastropoda; order Architaenioglossa; family Ampullariidae; genus Pomacea; species Pomacea maculata. The sequence goes on along the minus strand of SRHC01003545.1, from coordinate 252,526 downwards.
ATAAGCCTGCAGTCTTCTACAGTATACATTTAAAATTTTACATTATACAGTTTAAATTTTGTATTGTGCTTGATTAATGTACTTATTTGGGATATAAAATTTGTTTCAGGCATTTGAGTGAAACCATTAAGCCTTCAGACCTGCTTGGCTTTAACAATACAGGAAATGTTTGTAAGTTTTTGCATTTAATCCAAAAGAACTGCATGAGTTTTATCTCAGATGTAAAAACGAGGAAAAGAAATACCTTCTGAATTCTTCACTTTGTTGATATATCTGCTGAAAATATTTGACATTTTCCTCTGAAAATGAAGTGTTGTAACATTTATTCACCCTTTTGCCTGTTTCATCAGTTGCTGATGTATTTTCAGCTGAAAACAAATTACCACATAAAATGTAATTTTGTGTTAAAATATGTGTGTGGTTTTTTTTCCCAGGCGTTTGGCCATCTGAAGAGGTGATGACATACTTCTGTCTTCAGAACCATGACAAATTTACGTAAGTGTTCATTTAGCAGTCTAACCATCAAATAACAGCATTAAAGAAGAGAAAAAAAATCTTGTGTGTGAATACACTGGCATAGGCAAGAGAATAAAAGTGTTTAATTTGAAATGTAATACAACATTCATGTTAATTGTTGCATTTTTCAGACTTTTGACAACCATGTAATATTTAAAAATATTTGTCCTTTTTTATTCTGAAACTGGGTTTCAGGGATGCTAATGTCATAGAAGTTGGTGGTGGCATGACCTGTCTGGCTGGCATGGCAGTAAGTACTATCAAAAGCCAATAATGTAGTCAAAAAGAATCTTCTTCTTGTGTGTTGGATGTCTGTGCAGTCAGATACGCTTTTTTGAAGAAAGCTACAAAAGTGGCAGTGCGGTGGTCATTTTCTATCTCCTAGACTTTGGCTACAGCATTCTGTCACTTTGCCTTGTGAACTTTAGCAATCGATTTATTAAATTGGCAGAAAGTAATAAGAAAGGGTTAATCAAATTAGTATTCGTCAATTTAGAACATCAGACATCAGTTGAAAGATCACTTTGAGTTTGAGTTATTGTGAGAAATATTTAAGAGCTATAGCTTATAACCTACACAAATGTATTCTTCTTCTTGTTCCTAATCGTCCCCATTGGAGCATAGGGCCACAGCTTGTATTTGTATTTGTGGTTTCTGTAGCAGGCATTGTTTTACAGGGTGGGGTTGCTAGTCCCAAGCCCAACCCTCCTCCTTCATCAGAGCTTGGGACTGGCAGGTTACCCAGGGGGTTTCCAGGCTGAGTTACACAAATGTATAATGAAAGATAATTACATTTACATATTATTTACTTATAGACAGCATAGATACATATGCTTAGGTCATATGAAATATAATTTGTGGAACTATTTTAGATTATCACCAGCAACAACTGGTATAATGAAAGAGGGGAATAAAATAAGAGCACATAGTAATACAACAACATAAATGTCATTGCATTTATTACTGTTTTCTCTAATTATACAGGTAGCTACTTGTTCCAAAGCAAGTCGGGTAGTGCTTACTGATGGAAATGAACAGTCCATATCAAGTATGTTTGGTAGTTTTCAGTTTATTTTGCATGTGATTAACTGTTTAGCAGGTAAACTAAAATGAATGCACTTATTTAAATTTTGTGAGATCAACACTGGAATACACAGTGTGCTTCATGTCACTACTGACCATATCCTCCAGCAGAAGCTATCTCAAAGCATGTTCAGATGAAATTTATAAATTTAGAACATCAGACACCAATAAAAAGGGTCACACAATTAAAATTTATTAATTAACAATCACCACTTCTAACCTGTCATGCTGTATGCATGCAAGTTCATTCAGTGTTGTTTAGTCATGGTAAAATTAAAAAGAAAAAGAAAAAATTGAAGAATTGTTGTCTTCTAGATGTTGTGCTGGCATCATTATGTTGTCTGTCTGCATGATAGAGTTGATGAACTTTTGCAGACTTGCGTCATATCATTGGGCAGAACAAGACAGGAGGCACTTCCCTCAGTGCAAGGTATAATGGTCACTCATGGAGAAGCACAGTGTAGACAGATTCATGTTTGCTTTTACTACTTTAAAAATGCAGAATTAATTCTTTTTTTCTACAGAGCTTTTTCCACTCTTAGACAATAGCTGTCTACAATAATAAATTTCATTATTATTTCAGTACGCATATTATTTCATATGCCAAAATTTAAGACTTTCTGGTTAAGGATATCATTTCTGATAGTCTCTGAAGAAATTTTTCCATGATGTTTCAAATTATTATCATTTATGGTAACCCTTTTTTTTTTATTATTAAATGACTTAATTTTCATGTGATTTGTAAATTTTCATGTAAAGGTCATCCAATGTTAGGTTGTTGAGAGATAAGGTGTTAGAATCCACACATTTCTTGGGTCTTTTTTTTTTTCTTTTTTTTTTCGGCTAAGTTGGTGATATCTTGTCTCCCTCTCACAGTCTTATCTCTCCCCAGCCCTCTGGGTAATCAGATACCTGTTCCTGACAGGCCTGGGCCACACAAATCAAACTGGCATGCTTTCAGGTTTGGGCACCAGCGCTTTAACCATTGGGTTATCCACTTCTCCAACTTTCAGGCATCGACTCAAATATCTTGTTGATATCTATAAGGCATTTTTTTTAAGTTCTGTGAATACAGTTTATTATATAGTTTTTCTTCCCTTTCAGAATGCTGCGCTGGTGTCCAGAGCCTGTTGATGAAGATTTAAAGGAGCAGTTTGATATAGTTTTATGTGCAGACTGGTAAGAATATGGTGTTTGAAAGATAGTGCCTAATAAATTTGCATTTCATTACAGACTTTTTAAGGATTTTAATGATGCAATTAAAAAATAACAGTAGATAGAAAGGTAGTGATGAAGTGGATATAGTAAAGTGTGAATGAGAACATTAAAACATTTAAAGAGCAAAACGAGGATATATGAATGGGTGAAAGAGAACGGATGGCAGAAATATAGGTGCAGCAGGGAGTACTATGTTTTGTATTTCCAGAAGCAGTTGTATGTTGTTATTGAGGACTTAGTAAAGGCAAGATTCCATACAATCTGATTGGGGTAATTTTTGATTCAGGCACCTTGTTGTTGACAGTGAGGTTCTGTCTTCAGTTGGAAACATTAAAGTCTTTGCTTTTTTTAAACTTTTTCTCTTATTCCTTTTGAGTATTTTAGTAAAAAATCATTAACGTAATTCATCTTCAAATACACATTAGCACATTTCATCCACACCTCCTCTTTTCATAAAAAAAATTAAGAAGAACACTTTTCCAATTCTTTTATTGCATTCTCACTCCTGAGCTTTGCAAGTTGTATTTAAAAGATTACTGAACTAGCACATCGTTTCTCCAAAATTTTATTATTTTAATTCTCTGCAAAATATATGTTCATGCATGCAAAGTATATATTGTTAATTTGCCAGCTAAATCTATCCTATATTATTGCATATTAATCAGTTGTCTGTTTTGTTGCAGTTTATTTTTTGATGAAGGCAGGAAACATCTTGTTCAAACACTTCACAGCCTCCTGAAACCTAAGGTACAGTGCAAGTAGCAACATGTATGAACAGCTATGATGGGGTTTCAAAAATAATAAAACTGTTTTTTTCAAATCAAGAAACAGTAAACCATGTTTAAAAATCCTTGAACCTTATTCCACAGCATATTTGATATTTCTGTATTTGATGTTACAAGCAATTTTTTTCCGTTAAAATAGTATTTTTCAAACTGTCTTTTAACAGGGAGAAGCTTGGATCTTTGCTCCATCTAGACACAAAACATTTTACATGTTTACTGACCTTGCCAAAAACTTCTTTGATCAAGAACAACCTGAAGTGTATGATACAACAGTATGGAGACTGCATAAGCAGGTATTGTAGATTTATGATCAAATAGATTAATCGGTATCTTGTCAATATCTATTTGGAAAAGTTTCTGTAAGAATACAATGTTTTAGAAGGACAGAATTTTTAAAACTTTCATGGACAAGGCAGTCCATGTGATCTGTGATGCATGGTAAATACATACACAGGGATACAGATATAATCCATTTTTTATCTTTGCAATGACTGAAGATGCAAGAGTAGCAACGAAAGAAATGCCTTGATAACATAATAATAGGATTTATTTAGCACATTTCTCCATATGAATGTAAACTCAATGTGCTTTACAATAAAATGTACATGCTGTTTTAGCTGAACTGATAACCGAGGAGTCCAAACTGCCTCCCAGATTATGAAAAAAGGAAGTGGTGTAAATGTACTTTTTTTATTTTTATAGTTGCAGGCAAGTTCAGAGGTTTATGATGAGAATCTTCACTTCCCACTCTTTGTTCGGCTAATAAAGGGTGATCCAACCAATGACAGCCGTGATACAACACCTGAATCTCGATAGTATTTTTGACACTTCACACTCTGGCAAACAGAATCTAATCCATTTAACTGTACCCTCGCACAATACCTGAATCTCAGGAGAATCTGCTCCACTTTTACCACACTTTTAGTGGATATTTATATATAACTAATATACTTAAAATGTATTACTAAAAGAAACAAATCTGTTTAGAGATTAGAAGGCACTGTAGCATGATGTTTCAGAACAGATCTATGATTCAAAGCTCTATCAGACCTGTGTGAATGATAAAATCCATTTGTCAATCTAGCAGCCATGTGTATCAGATTTATTTTTGGGGGAAAAGCAGGCAGGAGAGGGTTGTGCCTCTACCTTTTACATGCTGTGTCCTACAGATGGGGAACCACTTTTGCATCACATTTAAAGGTATCTCGGAAAAAACACGTTTCAATTTTTATCTATAATAAACACTCCTTTCATGGATATGTTACTAAGAACATTTTGGTTATTTGGCATATCTACATCATGAAGGAGACTTCATCACGGATGTAATAATGTTGATATTGTAAACCAGGGATGCCACCTCCGGCTTGCTCTTTTCAACCAGACACAACATTTTATTTTATTTTAAACGTGATGAATTCAGCAGAACCGCCATGTTTTGGCCCGCAAGATTTTATATCATGTCCAGTCTGGACTTGGGGCAGAAAAGGTTCGACAACACTGTTGTAAACATTGTACTCACAGTGCAAGATCTGATATAAGATGATCAATTTTTGTTATATTTTTCTTCTTTACTTCCAGATATTTTTCCAGCACTCAGATATTAATGCTTATGTGCATATAGAAACCAGGTACAAATGTGTATGTTTTCCTTTCCGAAGACATACTCTGCTGAAGAAGAATAAGTGAATGGGTCAATAGAATCTTTGAACTGGTTATGTCCTGATCATGAACATTAGAGAGAGTGTTGCCAACCCAGGTTTAATAACACATTCCACTACTAATGTTTTTAATTTGAAAAAAATGTTACAAAGTTTTAGCTTTCATCTTGTGTTATTTTCTGCTTGTGATAAAATTAACTTTTATGTGATGTCTCCCATTACATAGATCTTTATAAACAATCCAGTTTTGTGACCATTCCAAAGGTGTACTAGGTTTCCTACATTATTTACGTTAATAGATAGTTTAGGTGTATTGTAACCATTCCAGAAATTTGTTGCATTTGTACTGCTGTTGTTTTCTTGCAGAAAGTCCCTATAGCCAGTTTTACAGTATAGTCATTCCATTAAGCTAGTGCAATAGATGAGAGCTAATAAGCATGTGGTGTGACAAAGAGTGTGAACTTCATGTAAATCCTTTGTTTCCTTGGACAGTTTTTATGCTGGTTTCTGATCAGCTTTTTTCTGCACACTAAAAATTGTATTAACATTGTGTAATCAGACAACCTGTAAGGACCTCGCAACTTTGAGAAAACAATTGCCATCAAAGATTTAAACAAAAACTCAAACTGAAAAACAACAGGCAAATAATGATATCCTTTTAAATGCCTTAATCACATGGTGCAGATAGCCTGAAAGTATAAAATGTTGGGCATGCTGCGATCAAGATTTTTGAGCACCATTACTTTGTCAGATCAGTTTTGCTGTGTTACTAGGAAGTTCTTGAAGTACTAAATATTGTGAGTCCAATCTACAACAAATCTTTTATTTTTATCATTTTGCTTATTTTTGCAAGCCTTCATATTGTGTCTTTATGCATATGGATGGTTGTAAAATGCTTGACTGCAGAATAAACAGAAATATCTCCCCAAATCAGTTTAGTCCAGTCTGATCATTTAAAACAGTTCATGGGCATAGTCTTATATTCTTACAATTTTTTTTACTGTCTTGTTTTTGCTGACGTAATCCAAAAATACTACCTAGATTTAATAGTAATAGTATCTAGGCTTGCAGACACTCCATTATTAATTAGTAACATTAATTAACGGCCATGGCCATCTTATCTAGGTTTGCAGATGTTCCATTACAGAAATTCTAGTAAAAGGCAGCATACATTGTATCCTATCATTTTATTATCTTATCTAACACATATGTATCTGAAAACCGGTCTTTCATATGTTCAGATAAAGAGATTACTACTCGACCTGTTAACAAAATTCATCATGTAATTTCATTTTGAGTAGTTGTCTGAGACTTGAAGCAAACTGCACCAAATGGAAGAGAACCAGTGAAAAACCCTCTAAGGACTAAGCACTTCTAGATAACTGATTTCCACATGCCACTTGCTGCAATGGAAACAGAATCTCTTCAAATAATGCATAAACCATAGCACAGATTCTTCCAACTGTATGTAATTTACACAGAATGTTTCTTCAAATATTTTTATCTCTCTATAGTATTATACACGCAGAACTGAAGCTCCATTTACAGTATCAGTCTATGTGCAGTCTTTCTGCAAAGTCTTGTCTACAAAAGAACATCACATTCCAAATCAGATATATGACAATGGTCACTTGGAAAAATATGCTCTCAAAGAATGAAGCACAGATCATTCAATATCTTTCCCTTTCCAAGAAATTTTACAGCTGATCTCAAAAGTCCAAAGGCAAGTCAGTTTATATCAATTATAAGTGCTACTTCAGCCATATGCTTTTCAATGTCTAAGTTATAGTTATAAAAATAGCTGCTGTAGCTATTACAACTTAAAACTTCATCTCTTCGTCTTCTTTGGCACTCGAACTGCTCTTAGGTACGGGTTGTCAATGGTATCATCAAGTGAATCTTGTGATTGCAGGCCCTGTGTACTATCCATGATGGACATGTCACTGATTGTTGTTGATCCACCAAGGAAGGCTGAGCCTGAAGAAGCACTGTCCATGTTAGAAATTTGCCCTTGTGAGTATGTTTCTGGGGCTACAGATGATGTATGGTAGAAGTCCACCTCCTGAGCATCCAGATCTTGGTCTTTGGGAAGCAGTGCATCAATGTAGGGCAAAGGTGATGACTTGACTGCTATCACTTACAGAACAAATACAAGTGATGACATCAGTGATTATGACCACCACAAAAAAAATTAAAGACAAAGCTCAAAATATTTTGTTTCTTTCTCAAATGCAAGAAATAGGTAATATTTAACATGTATCATTTCTCATTTATTGAACAGTCCATCAAATGGCAGTCACCACTCTACATGACATTTGTGGATTTTGAGGAGGCTTATGACTCAATAGACAGGGAAGCCATTTGGAAATTCATGCACGATTGGCTCATTAGAGTGGCGTGTTGTGTACTTTTTCGTTTTTCATTCTATTACAGGCACTGTATTACTCTACAGTACAGTACATACAATACATGGGCAGAACAGTGTGGGAATGGTTATTAAGGAAATGGAAAAGGTTTATGTAGCATAAAGGTATGGGGAGAGTTTATAAAGCCTTCCTACAGTGTATAAATACATAAATAATATACCATTTCTATTTTCGGTTATCACAGGTGGTTCTGGAACACATATCCCGCGATAAACGAGGGATTACGGTACATTACATTGTAATGATCAATGCTTTCTAACAGAGACTGAAGCCTTTAAACAATTACTAGATCTTACATGGAAATGTGGAGATGTCATCTTTAAAGAGACTCTGTGTCTCTCCTGTCTTGGCAATAAATCTGGTTAATGCTCTCTCCACATCTCGCTTTTGGGTTGCAGCTTTTTCTCTGATCAACTGATATTCATTAAATGGTTGTCTAAAGGCCTGTAATAAAGAACAAAAGAAAAATTCTGAGCATACCTACCACCTTCACACTACTGAATGTTAAAAAAAAAATTGATAAATGTCTGAGATATCTCTAATATACAAACAATGAAGTGACTAATTCAAAGGAGTTATAAATTTTGATCTGCTTTTGTTATATCTTAGCAGTTTTTCTGTACTTTTATTAAGATCAGATGCTTAGTGATAGTCCTTAACTCTTCCTATACACCTGCAGATGTAACTCTTTACAGTTACAGCTCAATTGCATCGATTTCCTCCGTACTGAATGAGTTAAAAGTTCCTTTTAACAAGAATAATGCTCAAAATTGTTTGGTTAACAAGTCTTGTGTTCTCTCTCATGCTCATATTTATAAATCAATCACATTTAATATTTCAGCCACTAATTACAGAAGTTATTTTATAGTTTTCTAAGTATCATAAAATTTTTGTTTTACCATTAACATAAAGTATGGAAAAATAATTAAGTTAAGGTGATGTTCTTTACCAACTTTCAAATACAAATAAATTCTAGTGTAGACATTAGTCAATTACTCTTTAGTATTTATTAAAACTCACTTCTGTCCTGATATAAGTGTGAGAGTCTGGGAATGGAGGGAGATAATCTGGTATGTGTGAAGGATGAGACCGCTTCTCTCCCACTTGCAAGGTTCGAAGAGTTGGCATTTGACTGCTTGGTGCAGCTGAAATCATGTCCATAAGCTGTCATATATTCTGTGTTAATGCTTACACAAGCCAAATGCATGTTCTTTATTATTTTATACCTGGCTAATCCATCAGATTATATCACAAAAATCTCTAAATTCAAATGATCAAATACTTAACATTCCTTATTTATTTTCCTAGAAGATTTACTAGCATTAGTTTTCATAAATGTTACACTCACGTGGAATGAACACAGTTTTATTTGCTCGTTTGGCATGTGCTGGTATACCTCTGATATCCAGACCTGGAATTAAATACATCATTTAAAATAAAACGAAAAAGGTTCCATGATAAAGCTTGCAAAAATTATCGACATCAAGTAAAAATGACAACTGTTAAAATTTGTGGTGCATTGAAAGCAAGCACACTGAACGAGCAAAGAACACCATTATCATATGTAGGCCTCTAGCTTTTAATTAAACCCTTCGGTTTTATTGTTTAAGTTGCCAAAATTAACATATATCATATTATCGTTTGTAAAATTATCTCTGTAAGAGAATTCCCACATCAAAACACACACACACACCTTTTAGTAATTTTTTTTCCAGTCTTTTTAACTTTCATTTATTACATTATATTCTGATAAATATATACTCTGGACTTGAAGTGTAAACCTGAATACGGCCCAGCTGCAAGAATATAAGAGGTAGTAGTTGTTGAGTTAAAAGTAGTATCGTATGCAAGAAATCTTACCCATCTCAACCAGCGCCATTACAACATCGCTAACCATGGATTCTGTTCGCCCTGCAAGCTCGCTATATGATCTTGTGCTCTGACCGACTTCTGTAATGTCTAAGCAGAGAAACATAATACAAGTTTTCAACTTCATGAATTTCTTAGGACGAAAGTATTTTATACATGAAAGTCACATATCTAAGAATGTACTCTCATACATACAGGCTTGAAGCATCTCTGTTAGAGTCTCAAGTGCAGAATCTTCGGCCATTCCAAATCCGACTTCTGAACACAAAGCTGCCACTGCCACTTTCAGCGCCTTTCTACGAGATGCTGCATGTGCGTCACTTTCTAATGCCATCTTCTTTCCAAGTTACCAATTAGAAGAAGTTATTATTAATAATAATAATAAGAAAATTGTAAACACGGTTGAGAATCTCGCATTGCCTTCTCCCCCTGGAACGAAGTGCTCTTTTGATGTGAAGATCATGAAAGCGACGAACAGGGGAGAACACTCTACTTTGCACAGTATTGATTTGTTAGCCCATGGACGTGTATTAGTTCGTGATTAGCCAGCGTCTGTATAAGGTGACCAGACGTCCCGCTTTAGACCTCGTGTCCCGCCTGCTCTTCGGGCGGGACGCCCAATGTCCCGCTTTCTGGCTTTCTGGCAAGTCCATTAAATGTCCCGCTTGTCTTTAAAAATCACTTTTTTCGGCGTTTTTGACGGTGACGACACCATCATCGGCGCGTGTCCCGCTTTCGCCCCAGAAACGTCTTGTCACCTTACGTCTGTATGTAGTGGTTATGTATAATGATCAGAGTAGATATTTAATATATAGAGAAGGATTCATTGTATTTCTTTATCTTCTCCAATAGAAATTTAACTTGTTCTGACCATCGCTTCTTCAACAACTTAATCGATTCTACCACAATGACAAGGCCTATATTGTTGGGGTTTTTTAAAATTATATGAGGCTCTTTAGAAATGGGTACAGTTTTGTTTTGGTAAAGAAACCATAAATGGGGGCTAGAATTAAGGGTTGGGTTAAAGTATTTTCCGGTTTCAGGGTATTTGTCCTAGCGTCAATAACACATCAAAAATGTCTCAAAGTTATCCCTAAAAATAGTAATTGAGCAAGGAGGGGGCAGAGATAAAACACAAGGAATGGATGACTCCAGAGACCTGAGCAAAGATTGAATCAAGAAAGGGACTGAAACAGAAGCTCAACCAGTATCAAAACCAGCAAGAGTAGGAAGGTCTCAAAGCTGAATATTGGGAAGCCAACTGCTAAGTGAAGAGGTCTGTCAGGGAAGACAAGATCGAGATGCTTCACCCATGAATTGACAGAGACAGTAGCTACACAAGGAAATATGAAATGACTATATGAAATAATACGAACTCTATCAGGCAGGAACATTAACCCAAACAAGCTGGCGAAAGACAAAGACAGCAAGACCCTAACAAAGGATGCAGGACAAAGAGACTGCTGAATGGAACACTTCGAAGAGATCCTGAATCAACCTCGTCCACCATTCTTATCAGACATACCACCAGCAACTGAACAACTTCACGTCAACCAGCCCTCCCACTAAGACAGAAATCATCAAAGCTATCAAAAGCTTGAAAAGTGGCGAAGCAGCAGGCCTGGATGGCATACTCCCAGAAGCACTAAAAGCAGACCCAGAAACAACAGCAAAAATTTCACAGCCCCTCCTGTACAAGATCTGGGAGCAAGCTAGTACCAACAGATTGGAAACTAGGCCACCTGGTCAAGTTACCAAAGAAAGGAGACCTCTCCCAGTGCAATAATTAGCGGGGAATCATTCTGCTTTCCATTTCCTGCAAAGTCCTAAAAAGGGTAATACTAGAAAGATTGAAGAAGGCTTTAGACAAAAACTGAGCAGTCTATTGAGTGTCAATGCTCCCTTAATATAACTTTTGTGGACCTTGAGAAGGCCTTTGACAGTGTAGACAGGAACATCATCCAGAGACTGATGATCCACTATGGTATTCCACCTAAGCTCATAAACAATATCCAGGGGTTGTACGAAGACTTGTCCTGCCAAGTTATCCATAACGGCACACTCACTAAACCTTTTGTAATGAAGACTAGCATAAGACTTGGGTTCATATTATCACCAACAATCTTCCTGATGGTCATAGACTGGATTATGTACTGAACAGGTACTAATGAGAGAATTTGTATTAAGCTCAGGTAAACATTATGCCATGCCTATATGTAAAACCAATCGGCACCTGAAATCATTTGTGCCATCTGCAGAACCTCAGATGAATGTCAGTGTGTGTTTGATGAAGGTGCACACATGAGTATCCTTGGTTGTTTGTTTTTTTAGATACAACACACACAACATTGTCACTTGCCCATAACACTTTTTTCATTTGCTCATATTTTTTACTGTTGACATCTTTTAACACTGCACCTTGCAACGAACTTTATTTCTATTTTTATTTCTTTTACTTTTGTGACTAGAGCACCTTCCTGTATTCAAATTGCCCACTGGGACAAATAAAGTTGGTCATTGTCATTGTCGAAAAAAGGTAGATGGATGGAACCCGTGGAGCAATACTTTCTGATTTGGTTCTTTGCTTTTAGCAAGTTTAAGACAGTCATGTGGAAGTGGTCATAATTTTGAAACCGTTTCATATTGCTTTATGGTGTCATTAAAATGGCCAACTCTATGGCTGCAGTACTGAGTTTTCTGGGTAGTTGGGATTAGATGAGGCAGTTGATAAACTATTCATGGCTACTTTTGCTTTTCTACAATGGTAACATTTTGCAACACACTAAGTTGAAAAATAAGTTTATGCCCACCAGTGCCCAGAGATGTATATAAAAAAGTTTCTTTGTATTGTCTATATTTTTCTTTTATTTGTCCTCTTTTTATTAGTCATCAGTACTGTTGTTTATCCTTCTGTCCTTTGTATGTTGACCATGTCTCATTTATGACTATGTGCTAAGAGCACACTCCTTACTAGAATCATACATTATTATAATTATTAAAGTGCTTATGAACCAAAGGATTTTCTCCTTTTCTCTTCAACAACTCAAATATCCTCTGCTTTAGATGGGAGTGTCACACTATAAGGGATGACACACAACAAAATATATTCTAAGTACTTGTTCTTATTGCTTGTGCATACAAAAATGGTGACAAAAGAAAACATCACTTTATAATTGAAACACATGAATAGCTGGTGTGCCAGTATTTAATCACTCTACAAATATTTACAGACCTTAAGAAAGTTCATAAAGCAGAACTTCACACTTGCATGCTCACAATCTCCCACATTTTTCCTTGCTTCTCTCTCTTAAAGTCTGATATACTTTTGTGGACATTTTTTTTTTTTACAATCATTCTACACAGTTGCCCTAACACAGATATCAAAGAATGAAATGGAAGTCTTCCTGTTATAAACATACATAATGTTTGAAAACACAGAATGTTATCGTGAAAATTTGCGCTGTATTTTTAAGAACGAGCGTTGGGACCCTTCTTGCGACCGAAAGTGGTAACAACATTCACGAAACGTCGGTTGTACTGCATTCGGCGTTTGGCACGACCAGTCTTCTTCTTCTTCTTTTCTTGTTTGTCCACCTACGTAAAACAAAGAGGAATGAAGTGAAACATCAGCACTGAGTAACCAAACATTATGATGATTAGACCAAGAGAAATGTATCCTATCTTCAGCATATCAGTGTAAAATGAATTTTTACAAAATCTTTGCTCATTCAGGAAATACCTAGACAACTCTAGTTATCAAAATAAGGAAAGAATATGGAGTGCTTAGTTGTGTTCATTTGCCTTATTCTAAAACCTACCTGTAAACATATTTTATTTGTAAAAAATACAAATATTCTACGTGGAGCTCATTGAAAGTGCTCATGTTTAACAGAAACCTAAATTCTTACTTTTGGTGTTTGGCCTCTGACTTTGCCTGCACGGGCCAGGGAGCCATGGACTTTGCCTGTACAGGTAAAACAAGATGAAAAAAAACCCACTCATGTCACTTTTAATTCTGCAAATGTACCAAAGGCCATAAAATACTAGGGATAATATTATGAAGGGGATACAGCGAACGCCTTGGACAGCGAACATTTTGGATAACCAAAAATTTCGTTAAAAATTTGTACCGGATACCGAACAAAATTCAGATACTGAACAGCCACGTCGCCCACACGTGACCAACCAGCATCTCAGACCAAGCATTATTCACGCTTGAGACACAGTTACAATTGGTCGCTTGTTATCTTTATCTGTGTGCATCCTTATGTAGTGATTTTTGTGATTAAAGAAATGCATGTGAAGTGGGGGGAAATTGCAATTGTTGGTAGAAATGTCTTTCCCTAACAGTGCAATAGGAGCCTAAACTTGTTCAATGATCATGTGATGTCGTATTATCTAAAACTAAAAGTGTTACACAACAGGCAAAAGCAAAAGACACTGGACAAGTTTTTCCTTCAACCTCAATGCAACAGAAAAGGGAAGTTCCCCCCCCCCCTCCCCGATTTTACAATGCCACATGTTCTCATGGAGTAGGGGGGGGGATTCCTCCTCCAAGCAGTCTGTATATGTCTCACATTAGTGTGTTATTTGTGTAAACAAGGGAAAGCACAGCACAAGCAGATCATTTTGCTATTGAAAACTTGCCTCCTAGCATCCGGACTTCCACTTCAAAAGTGGTAAGGTCCTCCATGGTTGAAAGATTCATTTCATCTTCCAAAGGTCTGCCTGCACAGTAAATAACCATCTCTTCTGCTGGCAATCCTTCATGATCAGCAACCAAAGCCTGTAAGAACACAAAACACCTGTCAAATGCTCATGTGAAAAATGAAATGCAGAAACAACTTTAAAACTTCAGCATAAAACATTTAAAATGCTCTTTAAAGAATTTATTCCCTGAGGACAATTGGTGAATTCCTACAATGCAATGAGCAGATTAAAATTTCTCTCTGGCTTTACTATTTAAGTGCCTTCAGCTTTTCTCCCATATTGTTGACCATGACTCAGAAGTCACTTCTCTAGCACGTCTGCTGTGTGCTAGAATCTCTTGTTTTTTGAATACTGTGATAAAACTGGTACAAATGCATTACACAGGTGGCACATGGGATAGCATGTTAAGTTGCTTTAACTTAGGCATCAGGTATGATCCTGCTAAAAAGAGGAAAATGGAGCTAAGCAGATTGAAGATAGAGGAGTGTTGTATACAGTTGTGTGTTTCAAGAACTGCCTTTAATGAGGTGATAAGTATGTTTTAAATTTTGATTTGGTTAAAATTAGGCCCTGATGGTAAGGTTTGTGGAGTTGGATGTCATCAAAGTAATGCATTTTTTTCCAATAACAACCAGCCAAATATTTGATCTCTTGGCTTATATAGCACATATAAGGAATTTTTAAGCAAGTAATTTGAATTGGCAGCTGATAACCTTTAACAGCTTACTTCACTTTGTTTCTCTCAACTAAGCCATAATGGAAGTTTACCTTAATATCGCTGATGGTTTGCCCGTCCACCTCATTGACTGTGTAGGTGGCATTAGAAGCAGATCGGATAAATACAGGCATGGCTGAATCTGAAACAGGAGACTTGCTTTATAATGTCTCAAGTAAGCGATTTCTACTTTCTTAATGCGAATGAAATGTTTTTTCCGAAGTGAATGGTACGATGTCGCTAGCCAAAAGTTTTTGCCTACCCTGATGTTGTTGTGTATACGGTAGGTCGGGTACGATGTAAACGTTACGTCAGTCACTTTATATAGCCACTTGATTGCGAGTCCTTATGCCGTGAATAGCAGTCGAGTTCTTACACTAGGTTATGAAACCACGGACTTGTATTACACGTCCGTTGTGAAACACTCACTTCCACAAAACGGAAGAAAGAGATATGACAGCTTGGCTTGCTCTGTGCGCGAAAAGTGATGACGTATTAACCAACTCTCACTTACCTTGGTTTCTAACTTTTCTTTTAAAAATTTGTGCAAACGTATTTCAAAATTCTTATTTGCAAGACAGCTTAACTTGCTTAAATAAAGAAACTGTATGATGACGTCATAGGTTTATGCTCATTTCTGCTAACGTTACCAACCTTCGAGAGATGTTGTCTGACTACTTCCGGTTTTAAATCGCTTCTTCTGTTTTATAACTCGATCCGTGGCTAACGATTAAAAAGATGTTATATCGTCTAAGTGGAAAAAAATATCAGTTTGAAACGTATAATTTTGTATGCACATTGTTTTATTATGAAATAGATGCACAAAAGGACTCCCAATTTAATTAAAAACTGCATATGTTTAAAGTTGTCCAGACATCTATCAATGCTGGTAGTGGCTATGTATAACAAATCACTGGAAAAATCACAGTGACATACACTCATAATATTCTTGTTCACAAAGTCTCCGCCAGTGATGACAGAACAAAGGATTTACTACAGTAATCATTGTGATGTTTTTGAGTGTTTTATTGATGCTTCATTTAGATGCTGACATACTTTAGTATATGCTTGTCACTTACAGCGTCGTGCTTCAACTGCGCATTACGGGGAATTTGGAGGTACACGTGCGCCAGCAACCTTTACTTTTAGTTCTCTACATTCATTGTACTTCTATATATAACTATCCCCCCTCCCCTTTACTATGCCTAACCATAATCCAAACCGTGATACGTTGACGTCAGAACCTCTATCGTTACAATTAGGCACACTGTTGTGTAACCCTTTTGACCCCTGAAGGTTGAAGACACCGCGAAGAAAGGGGTGGAGGAGGGTATCAATGCTTTTAACACGACTGAGTTTACGGCGTAAACACAGGCCAGCTAAGAGCCTATACGACGAACAGGATCTAACACATTGAAGACACACGTATAGCCCCCACCCCTATCCTCCCAGTTCAGTTTACCGTAGGTAAACATCGTTATATGACCTGAAGGTGAATATGCATGATTTTAGAAGACGTACGTAGCAGTACTAGATGCCTATACCTGGAGTGTTCGTATGTAAAGCTACTTGACCTCACCTTTGATGGTGAAATGAAGTATTCATAAATCATCATCGTCGTCGTCGTCGTCGTCATACATGCTTGGGCTTGGACTCTGTCCAGAGCGTCCACCATCTTCACCATCTGTCAGATTTATTGGATGAGTTGCAAACTTCAAGGCGTTCACGACGGTGATCATCCAGGTGACCTGATTATATTTTTCTTGCCACGAGACAACTGCGTGAGTCCACGGCCGACGAGAGCCATGGACAGACGACCTCTCGTTCGGGACCCTTATAATTGTAAATTACTGTCCCACTATATAATAATATGCTTACAATTTGATTGTCAGTATCTGCATTTCGTTCAGTGACATAGTATAGACTGCAAATATTAGGACAAGTGCACCAGGATCTACATCGCTACTTGAACAGAGAATTGTTTACACATGATTAGTTAGTAAATGAGGAACTTGCAGGACCCTGCTCCACAGGAAAAATCCTAGAGTGAGGAATGTTCTGTCAACCTTTCTTTAAAAGAAAAAGAAAAGAAGGAAAAAAAATCCACTGGCCAAGGCCGTGCCCTCCTTTACAGCGGCGGGCCCGGGTACACCAGACCTCCCTGTTCCCCCTTCTCGTGAGGCCTGATCGAAGGCGTCATCCTACCCTTTTCTAACAGACTCTTTCCACATATTGCCCCCTTCCGGTTTAGGTTTATAGATGATGAACGTGGATATCTATCATCAAAGAGTTGTATATGATCCGTTCATCTTTAACCGAGGTACGTTTCAAGATTGGTTGGCGGAGGGGGCGAAGAAGTGGAGGTAAGGAGGCTGATCTAGCGGCAGGGGTGACATCAAGAATTGCGCGCCAGATGGGATCCTATTTCTCCCTACTTTTACCGCGTCATCTACCCCTTGCTTTGACGCGGATTTATTATTATTCCACGGTCGATATCCGTTCGCTTACCCTTTGTCGGTTAACACAGCGCCACGGTGACCGCAGTTTTGAAACACGGATGTGTAATACTTTCTTGCGAGAGAGAAATGTACCCGTGAGAGTTAGACGGTAAGCCTTCGCTTTCAAGTGGTTCTTAATTCCTCTTAGAAGCCGGCGATGCGACTGACACACGAATCTGGGACTTGAAAAAACAGCCTCGTCAACGTGCGCGCAGGTGACCTCTGGCGAGGGTAGCCGACGACATGCGAGTCGCAGGTAGCAACAGCTTGCGCCACGGCAGCAGCGAGTCGAGCCGCATCTGTCGCTGCGAGACACATCACGACAGCCAGGTAAGGTTACATTCGTTCCACCATTGCCTACCCTGCTTTAGTACCCGGTGGGTAGGAGGTTGGCAGTCGATGTGTGTATTGTTTAGGGTGATGTAAACTGTGTTGAGTTTAGGTCCCTCGCCCCTCTCTCGCCACCTTCCTTCCTTCCTTCGTCTGTGTTTGTGTTTGTGTGTGAGAGAGAGAGATTTTAGTGCATTCACACTGACCATTTTCGACGTTGACCCAAAAGACCATTGACCCAAACGACCAACACTGATAAAGCTCATACGAAAAGCACATTAAAAAGTCATGCGAGGAGTTGTCTGTAAAGTGTAATGAACAGATTGAAATCGCCCTTTCAATCCTTACTCCCAGAGCAGGTATGTTGGTTTGTCTGTCCAAAAGTACAGTGAATTGTGCCCTGCAGGTTCTAAACTAATTATTAAATTTTATACCTTTTCATTTTGGCTTTATTGCAGATTATGATCTTTATTTAACACATGGAAGACCGGATGAACACAGTGACAGCGAAAGGAAATGGTAGGTTTCAGTGTACTTAAAAAAAAAAATAATGTGAAATTTATATAACACAAGTCACTCTCATTTAAGAGCATGCGTTCAGCGTTTCACAAACAGTCATACAGATTGAGCAATCAGCAAGGGAATATCTGCAGGACAATTTATTCTTTAGATATACCAGGTGTGTGTGTGTGTAGCGGGTTATTTTGCATGGTGGCTGAGAGCCATCACAGGCCCCAGGGAAGATGAGTAAGACGACAGTTACGGGCCACTTGCATGAAGGTGATCGAAATTCTGGTCTTGTGTTGCTTTTGCGGTTTCTGTAGCAGGGTTGTTTTACAGGGTGGGGTTGTTAGCCCCACACCAAACCCTCCTCCTTCATGTGGGCTTGTGACCGGCAGGTTACCTGGGTTTCCAGGCGGAGTTTGATCTAAATTAACTTTCTCCAAATAGTAGGTTTACAAGTCGATCCCTGTTATCTATATTTAATAACGTAGTATTCACAGCAAACAAAACAAATAGACTTAGCAACCTGCCCCTAATTAAATTGCATGGATACACATACAATACCTTCCCCTGGTCACGGCTCCCCCTGACCAATTCGCCTGACTGCCCTTCACGCTGAGAAACCTAATGCTTATACATGCTTAATGTATTCGCGAACCCATCTACACAGTATATATATAATAGTTCTTTGCACCTGTTAAGGTTCTGCGTTGGGTTTTTTTTTTTTGTTGTTTTTTGTTGTTTTTTTTTTTAATATTAAGGCACTCATCTGTGGGAATCGTACTGTTTTCTTTGCAAGGATAGACTGAGTGGTTGTATGGTTGGTGATTGAGAAACGATAGCAAAAAATTAGTCTTGCGGATTTATATTTTAGTGTGTGTTAAAACAGTGCTCTTGTTTTATTTATATATATTTTTAATATTTTCGTTTTTGTTTTTCTCCCTGTGTAAACTTGGTATTCGCCAGTTTGTGTGTTATTGCTGATTGTGGTTAGCTTGTATTGTGTGTGTGTGTGCACGCAATGCCTAATTAAAATGCATAGTTCTGATGGCTGACACTGGTCCTTGCCATGCACTGTGGCCTAACAGTATACAAGGACTACAGTTATGTCAACAACATCATGCATACGTAGACGTAGCAACACGCTGTTAAACAGGACCAGGTAGACCAAACGGTTATAAAATCTCTCGCAATGGCTTTAAAGTGATGTTATAGGGTTAGTGAATGGCCTGTCACTGCAGCTATACACTACACTTAGGGTAGGCCTCACAAGTGCAGCAATATAATAATCATCTACAAGGGAAAAAAGCAAACATTTTATGCACCTCCTCTGCATTGCTAGGAGCGACACCCTCTCCCCTCCTCTGTTTCCCTGTTCACTCCTGCCTCGACACTCGACATCGTGGAGCCTCATGTTTTGATATTTTCCCCTAGAAATTTGTAAACAAAAACAAAAATGAAAAGCATGACAAGGAATAGCACACTGAGGCCTGGTCCTCGTTATAGTTGAGGACCCTGGTACACCAGCCCCCTCTGTCCCTCCATTTAGTCAGGCCAACGGGTTAGTAGCAGTAAATGGATTATTTTATGAGTAGTGCTCTCAGAAAAGTGTTTGTAATGCACATTAAAAGACTCAATGATGAGTAAGTAGCGGATATATACGGGAAAGGAGAACTATAACTTTAATTGCCTCATACTTGAGCGCGCTTTGTTTGTGTGTGTGTACTTTTATTTCCTTCGTGTTTTGCAAAAAAAATGGTTGCATGAAGGACATGGTAAATCTGTAAATAAAACTTTAAAATTGCTTATCTCATGTACAACGCCAATGCTCTAGTTTATACCATTGTCAGCCAGTCATTATGTCCACATGATGGCTTAACTGTTGTGGGTACATAGTATACTTACCCTGCCTTGGAAACAGCTGCGAACAGTGATATACATGAGCGCCCATAAGATAAAGATAGAGAGTTTATTGGGGGCTTAAAGTCAAGGGCATGGTAAGATCAATATCAGATGCTTGTGGTTGTTGTATGGATCAGGAAACCACTTACATAAAGTATATAGCCTTCAACTAGCTATATAGTGTAACAAATATTAAGGCAGTTATAGACTTCGGTCGAAGGTCGAATGCAACAAGAGAGTTCGGTACAAAAACCAGCAATGCCCAATACTATTTTAAATTATTTTACGAGCATCTTCCTCCTTCACACACTCACACACAATTTTGACTTTGACTTGGTTCTTATGATCGGCCTTTATATCAATGAGCACGAATGTGACAATAAATGTCTTCATGAGTAGGTCATCGTATATGATGACATCCACTTGTACCTAGCCAAAGTAATAATGCATGTTTCTGGGCCACTATAACATTGTACTTATAGCTATAGTTAGTATAGTATATACTTATATATAGCAAATAATTAAGCATACACGTATGGCCATTAAGCTTCCAGCAGCATGTCACCTTTGATTTCTGGAGTCATATAATTGCTGAAAGCAGAACGCAAAAGAAGTTGAGCACTAAACTATTCTGATACTCCAGGACTGAAAAAAATGCAATTATATTAAAGTACATTAAATTTGTATAAAATGTTTAAACATATTCCTTTATCTTTAGTCTTCCAAACGTGGTTAGCGGCTTTCCAGAAGAAAATGGGTTAGAGTCGTGAATCTGTTAATTTCCACACACCTTTTGTTTTCACTTTGTTTTCTAATCAAATAAAGATGTTTATTAAACATTAGTTTTTGTTTCATCTGAATGTAGTGACGGATGGCGACATCAACACGGTGGAGAGCAGGGCGTACCAGGCTGTCTCATTGGCCGCCTACATCGTGTCCTTTACAGTCTTCTTTTTCTTCACCTGCGCCATAGTCTTTTTCATCAAGCGACGACAGTCACGACGTCTACAATCAACAGTACCGCCCCCACCAGCCACCCGGGAGGTGGCCGTCATAAGCAGGGTGGAAGGCGGGGTGCAGTTTTCTCCTCAGTCTGGGGTGCATGTCGCCTCCTACGGAGAAGTGCTTCCTAGCAGCTCAGTACCCGTATTGACCCCTCCACCCTATTCAGCAATTGCGTTCGACAACTATGCGCTGGATGTCACTTCTGAGTGCGACCTGCCACCGCCTTACTCAGAGAGGGACATTTGTACAGAACTGTCGCCAGCGGAGCGGAAAGACAACCGATGACACCTGACTGCCTCCACTCGAGGCTCTGTGAAACATCTAGGTCGAACATCTAGGTCTCTTCGAGGTCTGGTCATGCTAGAGATTGTTTATTTATTTTGCGGGAGTGTTGGACGACAGGTGTCTGCGTGTGGTGTATTTGTGTTTCTGTGGAGGTTAGGGGAATGGAGGGTGGCAGGCAAAAGGTTGTGTGGAGGGAAGGTTACCAAGCACAAACAGCATGGAGCCCCGACTACGCCCTTCAATCACTCCAGATCCTGGTTAACAGTGTAGTAGCTGTAGGGCTCGACCGTGTGATCGGTACAAAACAGTGACAGGGTTACGAGGTTAAAACCTCGCCAGTGATTCGGGTCAATGCTTTCCAGTCGACTGGCAACAGATGACGAAGTGGTCAGCCACACGGTGTGAAAGTGCGCTACTTTGACAATTTCATTTACTTTTTACAGCCTATAAATATTTGTGTCTGGTGAGATTCAGCTGATCACCATGCAGTAAGAAGCACGGATTTTATCAACCTGACACATTAATGCACGATTTTTTTTTTTATATTATTAATCGTTCATTGGTGGTAGCCAAGTTAACGACAACCTGTTTAAAATTTCGTTGATTTCTGATTTTAAATTTATGGACTTTGCTTTCGAATTTTAAACCCAGGGCATCTTTTTTTAAATTATGTGAGTGTAGGAGCAGTTGTCTGTTAATGTTTTTGCACCCATATGTGTGTGAGAGAGTGAGAGAGAGAGAGCACATAAATACAGACGAGTTTTATTTTGTATGCACGGCAATACACTAATTCCAATCCACAATATTTACAAATAGCTTCTCACTAAAAAAGAATGACTAGAATTTTTTTTTCAAATAAACTGTTTCATGGGAGTTTGCTTGCACTCATGTTTTAAGTCCCATTCAACATTTATTTCACTGTGATACAGCAAAGTTCGTGTTCATGAAGCACGGTTAA